>CAUYRB010049164.1:0-33939 GCA_963574695.1 Propithecus perrieri
AAACTAGTGCAACCTCTGTGGAAAGCAATATGGAGATATCTTAAAGAGATACAAGTAGAAGTACCATTCGATCCAGCAATCCCATTACTGGGCATCTACCCAAAAGAACAAATGATACTCTATAAGAAAGACACCTACACCCGAATGTTTATAGCAGCACAATTCACAATAGCAAAGATGTGGAAACAACCCAAGTGTCCATCAATACATGAGTGGATTAATAAAATGTGGTATATGTATACAATGGAGTACTATTCAGCTTTAAGAAACAATGGTGATATAGCACCTCTTATATGCTCCTGGAAAGAGCTGGAACACATTTTACTAAGTGAAGTATCCCAAGAATGGAAGAACAAGCACCACATGTACTCACCATCAAATTGGTATTAACTGATCAACACATAAGTGCACATATAAGAATAACATCTATTGGATGTCGAGTAGAGGGAAGGGGGGGAGGGGACGGGTATATGCATACACAAAGAGTGCTACGCACACCATCCGAGGGATGGACACACTTGAAACTTGGACTTGGGGGGGAAGAGGGGGCAAAGGCAACATACGTAACCTAAACATCTGTACCCCCATAATATGCTGAAATAAAAAAAATGAACAGGTAAGTCACAGATTGGGAGACAATATTTGCAATCCATGTATTTTGATAAAGGACTCAAAAGTAGATTATAACAAAGACCTCCTATAACTGAGAAATCAAAACCCACACAATCTGTGTAAGAAAAAGGACAAAAGAGTTGAATAGGCATTTTACTAAAAATATGTACAAATGAACAACACATGAAAGATGCTCCACATCATTTGTCATCAGGAGAATGCAATTTAAAAGCACAATGAGATGCCACTTCACACCTGCCAGAATGCCAAAATTAAAAACACTGACAACATTTCCCACTGTTAGCAAGCATATGGAAAAAATGGAGTTATCATGCCTTGCTGATGAGAAGGTAAACAGTACAAAAATTTTAGAAAAACACTTTGACGGTTCCTCTTAAAGTTAAATATGCCTACCCAAAGACAGAGGGGGTGGAGTGAGATTGCTGAATAGAAACCTCCAGTGATCGTCCCTCCACATGAACACCAAATTTAACAACAACAAAAGAACAAAAGACATCTATAGGCCAGTATCTCTGATGAACATAGAGGCAAAAATCCTCAACGAAATACTAGCAAACTGAATTGAACAACACATTAAAAAGATTATTCATCTTATTCAAGTGGGATTCATCCCAGGGATGGAAGGATGGTTCATCGTATGCAAATCAATCAATGTGATACATCATATCAACTGAATGAAGGACAAAATCCTTATGATCATTTCAGTTGATGATGAAAAAGCATCAAAATGTGAGGAAATATTTGCAAACTACCCATCTGACAAGAGATTAATAACCAGAATATGTAAAGAGCTCTAACAGCTCAATAGGAAAACATCAAATAATCTGATTAAAAAACAGGCAAAGGATCTGAATAGACATTTTTCAAAAGAAAACATACAAATGGCCAACAGGTATGTGAAAAAATGCTCAGCATCATTAGTCATCACAGAAATGAAAATCAAAACTACAATGATAGTTTTGAAAATCAAAACTATCATTTCATCTCGGTTAAAATGGCTCTTATCAAAAAGGCAATAATGAATGCTGGCAAGGATGTGGAGAAAGGGGAACCTTTGTACACTGTTGGTAGGAATGTAAATTAGTGCAGCCACTATGGAATGGTATGGAGTCCCTCAAAAAACTAAAAATAGAACTACCATATGACCCAGCAATCCCACTGCTAGGTATATATCCAAAAGAAGGGAATTCAGTACATCGAAAAGATGTCTGCACTCCTATGTTTATTGCAGCACTATTCACAATAGCCAAGATTTGGAATCAACCTAAGTATCCATCAGCAGATGAATGGTTAAAGAAATTGTGGTACCTATACACGGTGGAATATTATATAGCCATAAAAAGAATGAAATCCTGCCACTTGCAACAACATGGGTGAAAATGGAGAACATTTTATTAAGTTAAAGCCAAGCACAGACAGATAAATCTTGCATGTTCTCACTCATATGTGGGAGTTAAATATTAAAACAATTGATCTCATGGAGACAGAGGGTAGAATGATGGTTACCAGAGGCTGGGAAAGGTAGTGGGGATGGTTAATATGTTCAAAAATATAGTTACATGGTTAGATAGAATGAACAATATTTGATAGAATAACCAAGTGACTATAATCAACAATAAATTAGGTTATACTTTAAAACAACTAAAAGGGTGGGATTAGAATGTTCATAATGCAAAGAAATGATAAATGCCTGAAGTGATGGATACTCCAGTTACTCTGAGCTGATTAATATACATTGTATGCCTATATCAAAATATCACATGTATCCTATAAATATATACCACTATTATGTACTCATAATAATTAAAAATAAGAAATTTAAAAAATATCCTACAAATAAAACATACCTACTTTATAATGCAGCAATTATGAGTTGGGTATTTACCCAAAAGAAATGAAAATATTTTTTCACAAAAGACTTGTACAAGATCATTAATGTCAGCTTTATTAATAACAGCCTGAATAGCTTGGAAATAAAGCACGTTTCCATTAACAGAAGAATAGAAAAATAAAATAGAAAAACAAAAAAATATTCACACACTGGAATACTGCACAACAATGAGAATAAATCAATTATTGATAAATGTAACAATATGGGTAAATCTTAGAGGTATAATGTTGAGCAAAAGCAACCAACCAAAAAATAAAAAGGCAAACCTCTGTGTCATTTCTTTTATATGATATTCAAGAGCAAGGAGAACTAATCTGTGGTGCTAGAAATCAGAGTAATTTTTGCCTCTGTGAAGATGACTAGGAGGGCAAAGTAAACCTGAAGTGACTTCAATGCTCTATATCTCGATTGAAGTGTTGGTTAAGTGGGCTTATGTAATTGTCAAAATTCATGAAAGTGTACATTTAAGATTCGTGCGTTTAACTGTATGTAAATCATAATTCAATTTTTACAAAGAAAAAAAAGCCACCAGTGCATGATAAGGAATTGAATGTTACAAAGAAAAATAAAAGAACACCCTCTTATAGTCCACATTCTATAATGCAATAGATCAAATTTCTTCAAAGTTACCCTCGGACTGATAATTATTTTATTTAACAAAAATGTATTGAGGACCTCCTGTATGTAAGCCATGCTCTACGAATTGAACAGGGTACAAAATGGCCTTGCTCTCATGGGGTTTACATTTCAGGAAGGTAAAGGATGTGGTGGTGGTGGGGGCTGCGAGAGGAAAACCATAAACAAGCAAACAGCTTCATGAATAAGATAATTTCAACTACGTGTCGTGAAGAAAACTGGGAGAAGGGGTAGAAGGAAAAAATTTTAGACGAGGTGGTAAAGGAAGACTTCTTTGAGGAGGTGACATTTGAGCTGAGTCTTAAATGACAATGAGGAGCCAGATCTGTGAAGATCTGTGGGAAGAGTTTTTTGGGCAGAGAGAACAGCCCAAGTACAGGCCCTGCAGTGGCAGTAGGTGTGGCACGGTGAAAGAACTGTGGTTGGCCTCTGTGACAAGAGCATAGTAGGCAAGGGGGAGAAAGGTGATCTGTATCTGCTACCTAAGCTGTGTAGATTCTCACTGATTGTTTTGAATATAAATATTCCTGGCTAGTGTCCAAATCACTATACGAATATAGACTTTGCATGAGAATATGCTTTTCAAACTGCAAAGAACTAAATGCATTCTAGTTATTATTGCTATTATTTTCAAATTTAAAATATTTGTGTGTAAGTAAACTCTACTTTTAATAACTTTGCTTTTTTGTTGCTTAGTAATGTGAGTTATAGTGGGACAATTACAAAACCACAGATAAAGCCAAAAAAAAGAAGAAAAAAAGCTCTGTGGTTGTTTTAGTAATGTAATTCTGGACATAATCATATGTATTTACCAATTATGCTGTACTATTCTGAAAATTGATATAACTACTCTATTTCATGTCACTTAAATGTAGTAAAATATTATTTTAAAGGCTACATAATGAACCATTGCACAGATATATGATAATTTATAAAATTTGTCCTGTAGTATTGAACATTTAGGTTGTTTTCTACTCTTCATGATTGAGAGTTGTACATCTTTGTGCTCATCCCTAGTTACTTTTTTGGATAGATTTTTGGAATTGCATTTGCTTTTGATATATACTTCTTAATTGACCTTTTCAGTGTTCGTACCAATATAATGAACTATTTCAATGTAACTTTTTCCTTTATAAAAGTTACCTGGAAAAAATGATAGCTTTTCTATTGTTTTGTAGGCATATTCTAAACCAGGAAATGGTGCTGTTTTGGTTTTTAGAAAATCAGACCCAAGACAATAGCTTTGTTTGAAAAAAAAAGAAGAATGGTTATGCTCCACTGGAAAAGTCATGGCTCAGCAGTTGACCCATTATGCTTCCTTCTTCCTGTTTGGTTGATGTGTTACTGGAATCATTAGATGGTTTTATTATGAGGGGAAAGAATGAGAAGGACACAGTGGGTAATAGGATGAAGGAAATAGATTGAGACAGAGTCTAGGAACAGGCCAAGGGAGATAAAACAAGCATATAGTAGTAGGCAGAATAAGGCTCCAAAGATGTCCACACTTTAATTCCCCCAACCTATGAGTATGTTACTATACATGCAAAAGGGCTTTGCAGATACGATTAAATTAAGGATCTTGAGATAGGGAGAGTATCCTGGTTTACCCAGCTGGAATGAATGTAATCATGAGTCCCTACAAGTGAAAGAGGGAGGCTTGAGAATCAGAGACAGAGAAAATTTGAGGACAGAAGTAGACAGTAGATTGGTGCAATTGCTGGTAGAAGGAGGCTGTAAGCCAAGGAATGGGAGCAGTTTCTAGAAACTGGAAAAGGCAAGGTAACTTATTCTCTCCTATATCCTCCAAAGGGAACACAGCCCTGCGGACACCTTGATTTTAGCCCAGTAAGATCCAACTGAACTTCTTACCTCCAGAATTGTAAGATAATAATTTTGTTTTGTTTTAAGCCACTAAACCTGTGATTTGTTATAGCAGCAGTAGGAAACTAGTACAGATGCCAAGTTTAATGAGGGAGTGAGGTAGTGATGCAATTTAGAATAATGTGAATATTTGCAAAATGAGTTTGATGTTTGGGTGGGGAGACAATGATGGCAGAAGACAAACCATTTGTGAAACTGCAGGGACAGGTAGAGCAGAGTAAGGTTGACTTTAAGACAAGGTCACAACCCCTGTTGTGTTTTCTCAGCACTATGTACTTTTCCTTCATAGCACAGCTTCAAGTTAAATATACGTTTGTGCAATTATTTATTTAATCTCGGTCTTATCCTCTAGACTGCAAATTGTATGAGGGCAGAGGCTGTGTATTTTGATCACCACAATCTCCTGAGGAGCCCCATAATAGCTAATAATGAACAAATGGGTATGATGAAGATTAAAGTGAATGGGTGAATTGGGAGAATATAATATTGGGTAATTAGAAAATAATAGCAAGGGATGCCTAACATACAGCCAACTTCTTGAACTCTTTACATTGTCCTATTGTGATTTTCAGCCATTAGGATGTACTTAAATATAATGCTTGTTGGTTCAGCTGGACTGAAGTACAACAAAAGGGTCCATCCACCCATCTACCTATACATTCACTCACCCATCCATCCATCGATCCACCAATCTACTCATCCATCCATCCATCCATCCATTCAATCCACCTACCTACCCATCCATCCATCTATTCACTTACCCACCCCTCAATCCATTCGCCCATCCATCCATCCATCCATCTACTCATCCATCCATCTATCCATCAATCCAGTTCAGTTTGGTGATTAGGAGCACAAACTATGGAGCCAGACACCTGGGATTCCATCTTCGTTCTCACAGTTACTATGTGACCTTGGGCAAGCTACTTAAAGCTCAGTTTTTTGATTTGTAAAATAGAGGTACTAATATGGTTGTTGTAAGAATTAAATGTAAAGCAATTAGAATAATTCCTGGCACATAGTCATTGATAAATATTATTTTGTATAATTATTATTAGTTGAATAAGATAAATTTTGGTTTAGTAGAAAGAACCAGAGACCAGGTCTCCACTATTTAGCTATGTAACTGTGGTCAGACTTTACCTTTCTCTGGTTAGGGGGAGGAATCGTACTAAATCAGTGGTTCTCAATCTTTATTGCGCATATCGACTTTCTGAAGGTCCTCTGAAGATGCAGATTCTGATTCAGTATTTCCGAGGTGGAGGATAGGATTCTGCATTTCTAACAAGTTCCCGGGTGATGCTGATGATTCTGGTTCATGGACCACACTTCGAGTAGCCAGGAGCTAGGCAACCTCTAAGGCTCTTTCTTGCTTCAATATTTCTGTGATTGCTATCACCATCCTTCTAGTCTCCAGGCTACAGAAACCTGGGAATTTACCTTAACTTTTTCTTCCTTCTTATTGCCTAACTCCAATCTTTTTCTTTACCAATTCTGTTTGCTCCTTTAAAATGTCTCTTTAGTGTCCATTAAACTTAAATTATAAGAGAATAATTTAGAAAATTGACATAACTGCTCCATTATGCCACCATTAAAAATTGTTACAAAGTGTGTTCATGACATGGTAAAATTTGTACAATTTAATATTAGGAATATAGAAACATAATCATGTATGATTAAATCTAGAGAGAATCCCCCCTGAACATTCTATTACAAGAAAAAAAAAAAAAAAGGCAGCAAGGAAATGCCCCAAATAGGCCGAATTTGGATGGTAGAAATATGGTTCTCTTTAAGTATATATAATATATATATATATATATATATATATATATACACACTTTTATTTCTTTTTCTATAGTTTCTTTCATCAGTATGACTCATTTGGAAAATTAAAACATTGTTTTCAAAGAATCACCAGACCTGGATCCTTCCAATTTAAAGGTATTTCTGGAATCCAAAAGACTGTGTCCTCCTTTCTCTCATAAGTATCTTTATAGACTCCTCCCTTCATGTTTTATCTTCACTCTTCACTGACAGAAAAGGTTCCACTTTTCAAAAAGACTTTTCTTTTCATCTCCCCTGGGAATGGAATTTCACCCCCCACCCTCCCAACAAGGTCCTGCCTGACAGAAGAGATTTTCCTCTTCCCCAAACCACAATAGGGTGACAGAACGCCAGTCCCCGCACGGCCAGGTCTCACTTCTAATGGCTACCAAGGGCTGAGGGCCAAGGGCTGACACCATCTCATCTTTCCCAGAATCTTTCCCTGACTCCTTTGGGGTCTGCCTCGAGTGAAAGAATGGGGAGGATGTCGAAGGATGAAGTCAGATGCTGCGCAGCTGCAGCCCATGCCAGAAGCGACTTGGGCTGCGGCTCCGCAGCTGTGAAGCAAGCCAAGCAGCCAGCCACGTCCACAGCTGCCGAGCCTCTGGGGGAAAGAGCCATAGAGCCAGATGTTATTACTAGAAAAAAATAGCTGTGCAGAACTTGGCCTCTGAATGGTACATCTGTCCAACTTATCTTCTAATTGGTTAGAGATAGTGAAAACTCTACCAGGGAGGCCTAGTGGGGGAAAAAAAAACAAAAAACAAAGAAGGAACATAACTTGACTATGAAAAGAAAGTCACAAAATACTAATGTTTTTGCCAAAGCACTTATTCTGGAGTTTCTCAGATTTCTTAGCTTGAATTTATATGTAAATGTCCTTTCCGGTAGGAAAAAAAAAATCTGTTGATTAGCTGCTGATGCAGGTTTTGCATGATTCTACTTTTTACGTACCATAGGGTTTGAGAAGGAGTCTTGGTTTTATACCTTAGAGGAGAGAAGGAAAATCCTGCACTTGCCCTCAATTCTAGACCTTTCCAGAACAAACTTTCTCCCTCTGTTAAGCCACTGTACCTTCCAGGTCTGCTAGGTGTGGTTCAACAGGTTGTTTATTGTGCAAGGGTGCCTGTGTTAGTCAGCGTTCTCTGAGAGACAGAACCAGTAGAATACATAGAAGGGGATTTATTAGAGGGAATTGGCTCACACAATCACAGTGGAGACGAAGTCCTACAATAGGCAACTGCAACCACAGAAGCTGGTAGCATGGCTCAGTTCATGTCCAAAGCCTCAGGATCAGGGAAGCTGACAGTGCGGCCCTTAGTCAGGCCTGAGAGCTCCCCCTGGAAGGCTGCTGGGGCAGGTTCCAGAGTCCAAAACCTAAAGAACCTGGAGTCTGATGGGAGAAAAATCATCCCATTCTGGAATGGAGAGACAGAGCCCGGAGGGTGAATTTCTCTTCTTCTGCCTGTTTTGTTCCAGCGAGGGCCTAGCTGATTGGGTGGTGTCTGCTCACATCGGGTCTTCCTCTGTCAGTCCACCGACTCACACCTCAGTTTCCCATAGAAGCACTCTCACATACACACCCAGAAACAATGCTTCACCTGCCATCTAGGAATCCCTCAATCTGGTTACATTGACACCTATAATTGCCATCACAATGCCTGATTGAGGAAAAAAAGATGGAGGTCAGAATCTAGCCTGTTTTCCACACATTGGGAGGGCCCTGTAAGGGAAACGATGGGCGTGGCATCTTTTTCCAAATAACATGAACATGCTGTCCACAAGCACTGTGTGCACAGGTTCACCTCTGCCTGGATGGGATGCTTTTTCCTTGTTAGCATAAAGTGCTTTATGGATGCTCCCTGGCCCATCTCAGACCACCAACGTGGAGTCACTGCTCTCTCGGCCGCTGGGACAGCAGCCTCCAAGTCTCAGGGATGGATCCACCCCGACTGCAAACCAGAGAGGCAGCAAGACTCTGTCCAGGGGTCAGAGCACTGAGTGTATCCTTGAACTTCTACCCGTTCTGATCAGGGAGGTTCTGCCTTGAGACTCAGGCCTTCCACTTATGCTCAAAAGACAGATTCTCATTTTATTTCCTGAGCCAAATTGATGTCTCCAATACCTGCCTGGTACCTTGGGCCCTTTAGAGCTGGCACCTGTGTTGCTCTAGCTGTGGGCATGCCAGGGATTCAGGGAGTGCTCTTGCTCCCCAGCCTGGCTGCTTCTCCCTCTTTCCCCAGTGGCTCTTTTCTACTTGGATCTTGAAATATGACCTGCTCCAGCGTGAATCTCCTCCTTAGTGTTCCACCTGCCTGCCAGTTTGTGCTATGCTCCTGGACTTGACAGCTTGCCTGAATCACCTCCTTTCTCTGTTGCCTTGAATCCTTCCGACACCATATTCTGCCTCTTGGACTGAACCTTATCTTGAGGCCTCTACAATGGTTGCTTCTGGTTCTATATCTTTTCTTTCCTAGGCTGCCTCATCCTGATGCTAGAAAGAAGGCATCACCCGGCCATGCTCTGAGATGTAGCAATTAGCTCCAGGAGGGGCCAACTTAGCATGAGCAAATAATCACTTACCTGTCATAGTGGCCAGTCTTTTGTGAAAGTATCTTCCTACTAGGTGAGCAGCTATTGAAATTCTACCAATAACCTTTCTCCCTTCAGGAGTCCTCTGGAGGAGTAAGGAACAGTGGCCAATCACAAACACATATGGTCATCAGTTGGTAATATCATTATCTACCTAACTGCAGGACCCAGGGCAGTATGTGGGCATAAGGAGTCTAGGGAGAGCAGAACAGATGAGACTTGTATGGGGAACAAGTAGAGAGGCCTGGAGGACAAACTCCCCCATCCTTCTGACTTCATGTGGTCCTGGCCCTGGGCTAGCAGCTCACATTACTTTAGTCTGTGATGCAGTTTGGCACGTCATGAGCTCTCAGAGAATATGGGACAAAACGTTGTCCTTTATGGTCTATGAAGAAAGAAACAGAAACAAGATTTAGTTATTATTTTGAAGCAGGCAGAAAAGCTATGCAACAAGCCATAACTGCTATAATGATTCAATAGATTATAATGTAAAACAAGGACCAAAACATGGCTACTGTCAGAAATGAGATGGGAAAAAAGCTCAGGAAAAGGATGTAGGATCAGAGATAAGCCAAATAGCAGTTGGTCCTCCTGTCACTGACATTAAGCTTTGAATGTAATGTATACACTCAGAGCCTCGCACAAGCACTCACCTCCTCTGGGACAAGCTGAGTGCCTCACTTCTTCCATGCTATTAACATATGGGCAGTATGGGCTGAGGGGAAGAACTTAACATGTGATTGACAGGTACTAAGTGAGAGTTGAAGACCTTCTGGTGATTTTCTTGAAGGGTTAGGGTTGCTTCATGAAAATAATCCACCCTGGGAAGCAGTGATCCAGAGTGGCTGGAACATGGCTTTGGTACCAGCGAGGACTGGGTTCTCTCTAGTTCTGGCTCAACCAATTCCTAGTTGTATGTGCTTGAGGACTTAACCTAAGTCTCACTTTCCTCATCTGTAAATTGGGTGTGCTAATAGTACATAGGCCATCGGGTATTGTGAGGATTGCATGGAATCATATATTATTACATGATATGTTATTACAAAGCTCCAAACAGAATATCTAGCAGAGGTCAGGTGTTTGTAAATTGTGCCTTTGTTTCTATTAGAGGAATTTGCTATTTTCGCACAAAATGACCTGGTAATTTTGTCAGCAGAGCTTCTCTAAAGATGTCAGAGTACTTTCATTTTTGAATCTTCTTGCATAGGAAAAAGCGAAATACCAAAGCATATATATATAGTTTACATAATTGCATGGAACGAATCAATGCTGTTAATGTATGCACTCACACACGAAGCATCACGCAACACGATTGCATTGTTCATAAGATCCTGGTGCCCTACAGGGTGGTCTGGAAAAGACCCAATGAGGTTTAAAGTTGCATGGGGAATGCCTTTCAGTACTGTTTGTGTCTTTTTATAACTAAATGTTTAACCTCATTTGGAGATAGGGTGAAAAGTCTAAATTTGAGGGTTGGGCTATTGGCTCTCCTAGGCCCTCACGTGAGGCCCCGTCTGTCAGAGAATTCTGAGCCGCACAGACCACTATTCTGTTTATTTCTGGTGGAAGAAATCGTATAGTTTCTGCTGCTCTCCATCAGTGCAACAAACACAGTCAATTTAGACTGAACTCCTCTTTATACCAGGAGGCCCATAAAGGGGAGCAAGCACTGGATCCGGGTGGGGAGTGCAGCCTTACAGTTGGAATCCATTGACCATCATTGTGAAACGCAGAGGAAGGAGCTTCTCTGCGCCAGACCCCAGTGTCCCGGCATCTGATGACCGGGCCAGGTCTCCACTCTAAATTTTTGTGATTCTGTGTGCGCTTGGACTTTGCACACCTTCGTGGGGCATGGATTATTAAAGTTTGAAGTAATCTAGCTGCATAAAAGATTTGATCTCAAAATGTTTGTATCAACTAATTGTAGCAATTTCTACATAAAATAAGTTAACAGTTATCTTCAGATTGATTGGTATCTTTATAAGACCCAAAACATCAGGGAAAGCAGGGACTGGAGAAGAAAGGAGCAAGGAATCGAATCGGAAAAGACCTATAGTTAGAAAGGGACAAGTCTAGGGTAAAAACCAACAAGGTCTTCAGATGCCACCTCACAACCACACCAGATAGTCTCCATTTAGTGCTTACTTCATTCATTTCCCCACTCGGTTTCCTTTTTAGTTTTATTATTCACCTCTCTATCTTTGTACGTCCATTATTCCAATTTTATCTTTCCATTTTTTTATTTATATAATATAAGGTTTAAAAAGACAGATGCTGGAATATTCTTGAACAAGAAGATAACCGTATCTGTGAAACAATTGTGACTGTTTTTAGTTTTCTCTCTGCCAATACTGATCAATTGAAAAGTAGGAAAATATTTTCCAGTAAATAATTCACATATTTGGACATGCCTAACTGTTTAAATAAGGGATGAGAAAATAATAAATATTTAAGGTCTTTTGTGAAAGTGATTAATATATTAAAAATAGGAGAGATGTGTGATCAGAGGAAAAGATTAGAAAGAAAAAGAACACAGGATTATGTTTTGATTTAAAAAGTTTGGGAGACAAAGCATATAGCAAAAATCATTTTATAAGCAATTAATCTCTTCAATTTGTTCGAATAAAAATGTCTTTTGGCTAGAGGAACAAATTTCTTTATAAGATATTATTCATATTAATTATTCAAAGAAAATGGGAAATTTAATATGATTCCAGATCAAGGCAGATCTCAGGATGGGTTATGAGTGTGCGGGTTGTGGCTCTCAAACTTTGCCCTTAAGAGTTTTATTCCTTTAGATTCTGAAGACCTTTTGTCTTTCTGAGATCCCTAGTAAAAATGCAACTATTTCTAGATGATTGGTTGGTCCTTTATGTTTTTAGAGGGTAAATGTGGTATCTGAGGGAGGCATGGTGACTGGAGGAGAGAGTAAGGGGTTTAGTCCCCTCTGTTTCACAGATGTAGCTAGAGCTGTGTTGCCTGGGGCTGTGCGGGAGGCTAAGGGCTGAGAGGCAGAACAATAAGACTCATTAATTCAAATTCTGAGGGTTATCTCGATCAGAAGGGCAGAGGACTCATTCTTGTAAAGTGAATGCATAGATTCCAGGGAAAAGAGTAATGACCCCCAAGTGCATGGAATACTTGCCATCACCATTCATAGAGATTTCTTTTGTTCACAACTGAATTCAAACTACTGTCTAGATTGTTACTAAGTGAATCTGAGGAGCTAAAAATTCAGTTCATGGCTTTGCTTAGGGGGTCACTGGGTATCTTTCTCCACCTAGTGGCCAATGCCTCCCAACCACAAAGCTAAAACAATTGGTTATTATGACAATGAAACAAGCGAGGTTTCTTGTTTTGCAATACTAGGCTATCAAATCCTAGAATGAAGAAGATATTTAAGCATATGTTAGGAAAAGCCAGTGGGTGTATTAATGATTAGGTTGGCTTGCATAGCTTCCATTGTTCAGATGACATGCTTTGCATTCTAGTGGAGAAAGAGCGGTTAGTAATGCCTGCTGATCAAGTAAAGCACACAAATGGAGTTTATCTTGCAGCCGGTTTCTTTTTTCTTAAAGTTTTTTTTTTTTAATTTCAAAATATTAAGGAGTACAAATATTTTTGGTTACATGGATCACATTTATAATGCTTTAATCATGGCTACAAGCATGCCCATCACCCAAATAGTGTTCATTGTACCCATTAGGTAGCTTTATGCCCATCTCCTCTTCTCCCCTCCCCTCTACTTGATTTCCACTAAGTTTTACTTCCCTCTGTGCACATGCATGCTCATCAGTTAGTTCCAATTTAATAGCGAGTACATGTGGTGTTTGTTTTTCCATTCTTTAGATACTTCACTTAGGAGAATGGTCTCCAGTTCCACCCAAACATTTACAAAAGGTATTAATTCATCTGTTTATATGGCTGAGTAGTACTCCATGGTATACATAGACCACATTTTATTAATCCACTCATGAATGGATGGGCACTTGGGTTGATTCTGTATCTTCGTGATTGTGAATTGTGCTGCAATAAACATTTGAGTGCAGGTATCTTTTTGGTAAAATGACTTCTTTTCCTTTGGGTAGATACCCAGTAGTAGAATTGCTGGATCAAATGGTAGGTCTACTTTTAGTTCTCTGAGGAATCTCCATACTATTTTCCATAGAGGTTGTATTAATTTGCAGTCTCATTAACAGTGGATAAACATTCCTTTCACTCTGCATCCATGCCAACATCTATTGTTGTCCTTGTGCTTAATCACCTCCCAAAGTCCCTACCTCCTAACATGATCACATTGGTGATTATATTTCAACACATGAATTTTGAGGGACACAGACATTCAGAGCATAGCAACCCTGTTTTGAGTGACTTTCCAAACCATACTCTCATCATGTTGCCTGGGTAATATAATACATGACCAGGGTGGAAACATTTTGCAGATGAAAATTTATAACAAACATTCAAGTTGTATAAGTCTTTCTAGATTCCGTGATAAGCCACTTGAAGGCGGATGATGTAATGTAGAACATGCACAAGTACTGTTTTGGTGGACCTCGAATTAATGCAATGACTTTTCCTTAGAATAGCTACATCCATTGTCCTCTGACAATGCTCCCAAGAGCAATCAAGAATTTTACTTGTAATATAATCTGAAAATTATTCGAATTTAGAAAACTACCAATCCTGGCCAAATTACATTTTTAAATAGTTGAAAAAAATGAAAGAATAATATTTTATGACATGTTGCCTTGTTCTGAATGTTTGTGTCCCTCCAAACCCATGCATCGAAACTTAACCCCAATGTGATATTATTAAGAAGTGGAACCATTAGGAGGAAATTAGATTGTGATCCCTCATAGATGGGATTAGTGTCCTTATAAGAGAGGCCTGAGGGAGTTTGACCTTTTTCCTGTGTGAGGACATATAGAGGGCACCATCTGTGAGAACGAGCCCTCACCACACACTGAACCCACATGTGCCTTGATCTTGTACTTTCTAGTTTTCAGAACAGTGAGCAATAAATGTCTGTTGTTTATAAATTGCCTAAAGTATTTTGTTATAGCAGCCTGAGCAAACTAAGACACATGGAAATTACATAGAATTCAAATTGTAGTATGCATAAATAAAGATTTATTGGGGCACAGTCATATATATTTGCATATTGTTTATAGCTGTTTTTACATAACAGCTGAGTTGAGTAGTTGTGACAAAGACCATAGGGCTCTCAAAGCTAAAATATTTACTATCTGTCACCTGACAGAAAAAGTTTCCGGACCCCTGCTCTATACTATACTTTTGAAGCATTGGCTTCCCATGGCTTTATTTTCTAAAAATCTTTAAAATGCCTAATGTATAATGTACACTTAAATACTGATGTGAAAATATATTTTGTTTACACACACTATATTTTATTCTCTACTTTCAAGATAATTTAACTTTTATCCTCCAGAGTCAGCTCCAGTGATAAAGAGATATAGGGAGGGATGTGATAATGGAATTCATTTAGGGACTGAGTCACTTTGGAAAGTGATTATTCCGGTGGGAATCATATTAACAGTGGTAATAATGGTGACCTAGAACTTTACAGTTTAGACATCATTTTCATACACCAAGTCTCATCTAATCTTTATATGTAACTTTGTGAGACCATATTATTGTTACTTCCTTTTTGTTCACATATAAGAAAACCAAGACATTGTAAGATTGATTTACCAAGACCCCAAAATTAGTAAATGTCAGAGCCTAGACTCAAACATAGTAGTTTTTTTTTCCCTCGGGAGAGGAGACTTTATTATTGAAAGGAAACATTTATGTGTTTTACATCTATAAGCAATAAGAATGTTTTGTTAGCAGAAGAGAGATGGAATTTACTTAAAAGGACTGTTTTTAGAATTTTGAGTTTATTTTTAAATTGTCTTGCTACATACAGTGTTTTTCAAGGCAATGTCCTTTTCATGCCATAATTGCCAATATTTGTTTTATTCCAGTTAAATGTTCAGCACTGAAATAGATTTTGCAAGTAGTAACATATGTGAGTGTATACTAAAATTATTTTTACTTATATGAGAAATTATGTTCATTTGATTATAGAAAAATTCACAATCCAGTATTTTCTTTTTTTTTTTTTTTGGCTGGGTCAAATGGCTGTATATTTTATACATTTTTTTTTTTATATATTTCAGCAAATTATGGGTGTGCAGATGTTTAGGTTACGTGTGTTGCCCTTGGTTCCCCCCCAATCCAGTATTTTCTAAATGAAAATCAATATTTTAAATGAATAAAATATATTAAAATGAAAAGAATCAAGGTCCCAAGGCATATGAATGAATTGAAGTCCTAACAAATGGTTTATTTGGATTTATAGTTTATTCTAACTCCTGCAGATTTTATTATATTTATTTATTTTTTATATATTTAAATATGCTAACTTAATTCAGCATAATTTCAAGCAGTATACGAGGTGCTGGTGATAAGGAAATAGTCCTGTGCCTTTATTAAGTTCATGGTCTATAAAGATTAGCACATAAACAAATGATTACAATTTAACTAAGGCGGAATGTGAGGTTATGGTATATAAAAGTCTGATGGGTACTAATTAATTTATGGCTGGAAGATGAGAAAATTGTCAGAGGATGGGTTGCAAAATGGGTGAATAGATGATTCCATATAAATAGAGAATACAGAAGAAGGGAAGTTTGGGTGATAGACAGTGAATGTCTGGGTAAGTGGGCTTGGGCTGAAGAGAAGTTATTGAGTTTGGTTTGGACATGTTGAACCCTTACCAGTCTAGTGGGGTCTAACCCAAGAAAGCAAATGATTACAACATTTTGTGTGAAGGGCTGTGATTAATAGCATGGGGTGTCAAAGGAGGGCAGAAAATAGGGACGGCAGAAAATTGACACTAAATGTGACCAAGAGAGGAGTCCAGAAGAGCGTCCTGAAGGAAGGGACCTCTAAGCAGAGACTTAAAGAAGGAGTGAAAATTATCTGAATAAGGCAGAGTGGGACAGGCCATCATGTAAGCCTGTGTAGGCACCAGACAACTCCAGGGAATGCTGGCCGCATAGACTACGAAGTGCATGGAATCTCCTAAAGTTCTTCCGTGCACAACCTGTACAACCATTATAGTGGCCCTGCGTGAGAGGGGGATTAGGTGTTCTAGGTCGAGAGGAATGAAGGAAGAAGATTCCAGGCAGAATAAGCCAGAAGAGAAGTTAAGGGCTCTGAAGCAAGAGCATGACATTGTTAAGGAACTGAAAACTGGATTTCAGTTTCTGTTGTGGAGTCAAAGAGTAGGAGTGGGGAGGTAGGGGAGAAATGTCCAGAAATAAAGGCAGAGAGGTAAGTATGGCCTGATAGTTGGAATCAGATAGGATATTGGCACTAGAGAGGAAGAGAAATATGTATATCGGAGAGGGATTTAGGAAATAAAGAATGCTATGAAATAAGTACTATTCTTACTCCTCCTCCATTTTACAGATGAGAAAACTGAGGCTCAGAGAGAGCCTCAGTGATTTCCCCAAGGCCACACAGCCCAGACATTCTGGCTCCAAAATCCATGCTGTTAATCACCACACTCCTCTGCCTTTCAATAGGAAGTCAAAATGATGGGATTGACTGGAAATCAGGCACAAGAAGGCATGTAGATTTCAACGTGGAAATCATCAACATGTTGATCATTAGAGTCATTGGTACAGGACTGGGAAAAATGTGAGGCAAGAAGCCAGAGGTGAGTTCCTGGGAGATACAGCTTCTCAAGCGGCAAGTAGACAAAGAGGAGCCAGTGTGGAAGGCTGTGAAGGTGCCACTGGGGAGAAGAAGACACTCAGAGCGTTGCCCTGCAAGCCCAGGCAGGAGCTTCACCAACAAGGACCAGTGGACAATGTCAAGGGCAGCGGAACATTCTGTCGAAGAAGTCATAAGTCTCCACTGGCATTAGTGATCAGAGGGTTGTGTGTAACCTTGGTGGAAGTAATTTTAGAAAAATGATGGGACGATGTCAGTAAGATGGTGAATGGGAGCTCTCTACTGTCACCCTTCCACAGCAGTACTGATTTTGACAACTACCAACAGTGGAGAGTGCCACTGTGGGGTCTGGGAGTAAGCAGAGAAGTTCCAGCAGACTATTAGAGCAAAACGTCCAAGAATAGACACATCCAAGAGGGTGAGAAGAACAGCTTCACTTCACCCACATTACCTCTTTTTCTTTCTTTTTTTAAAAAAATAATTTTAATTTCAAAATATTGGGGGGTACAAGTATTCTTGTTACATGGATGAACTATAGAATGCTGAAGTCAGGGCTTTTAGTGCACCCGTCACCAGAATAGTGTTCATTGTACCCGATAGGTAAGTTGGTCTAAATGTCTATTTTGATCACTGTATCTTTGCAGTATGTTTTGAAATCAGGTAGTATAATGCCTCCAGCTTTTGGGGGAGGCTATTTGGGGTCTTTTGTGGTTCCATATAAATTTTAAAGTGTTTTTTTCTATTTCTGGAAAAATGACATTGGATTTTTAATAGGGATTGCATTGATTCTGTAGATTGCATTGGGTAACATTGACATTTTAACAATATTAATTCTTCCAACCCATGAACATGAGCTATCTTTCTATTTATTTGTGTCTTCTTCAATTTCTTTCATAAGAAATTGTTTTATAATTTTCAGTGTAGATTTTTTACCTCTTTGTTTAAATTTATTTCTAAATATTATATTCTTTTTGATGCTATTGTAAATTGGATTGTTTTCTTTATTTTTTGTGGATAGTTCATTGTTAATGTATAGAAATGCTACTGATTTTTGTATATTGCTTTTCTATCCTGAAACTTTATTGAATTTGTTTGTTAGATCTAACAGTTTAGATGTAATGAACTATTTAGGATTTTCTACATATAAGATCATGTCATCTACAAACAGAGATAATTTTACTTCTTCTTTACCAATTTGGACCAACTTTCCTTCCTTCCTTTCTCTTTCTTTTTGCCTAATTGCTCTGCCTAGAACCTCCAGAACTATATTGAATAAAAGTGGCATTATGGGTATCCTCTTGTTCCTGATCTTTCAGAAAAAGCTTTTAGCTTTTCACCATTGAGTATGATGTTGTCTGTGGGGGCCATATCTTTATATATGGCCTTTATTAAGTTAAAGTACATTCCTTCTATATCCAATTTGTTGAGAGTTTTTATCATGAAAGGATGTTAAATTTTGTCAAGCGTATTTTCTGCATCTGTTGAGATGATCGTATGGCTTTTGTTCTTCATTCTGTTACTGTGATGTATCACATTTATTGATTTGTATATATTGAATCATCTTTGCATCCCAGGAATAAATTCTACTTGATTGTAGTGTGTGATTCTTTTAATGTCCCGTTGAATTTATTTTGCTAGTATTTTGTTGAGGATTTTTGCATCTATGTCTTTCAGAGATATTGGCCTATAATTTTCTTTTTTTGTAGCGTCCTTATCTGGCTTCGATATCAGGGTAATGCTGGTCTCATAGAATGAGTTTGGAAGCATTCCCTCCTCCTCAATTTTTTGGAAAAGTTTGAGAAGTATTGGCATTAATTTTTCTTTAAATGTTTGGTAAAATTTACCAGTGAAGCCATCAGGATTTCTTTTCAGGCTGGGCTTTTCTTTGTTGAAAAGTTTTTATTATTTATTCAATATCCTTACTTATTATTGATCTGTGCAGATTTTCTTATGATTCAATCTGGGTAGGTTGTATGTTTCTGGGAACTCACCAATTCTATTTTCCTTCCTTTATACATTGAAGCTGCTGAAATCTTGCCTTTACTCATTCCCTGCCAATGCCTAAAAATAGTTATTTTAAAACATTTTGTCCAGGTTTTATAATTTATTTATTTTTACTGCAGGCTTGTAGATTTGGGATTTTTAAAATTAATTTTTAAATTGATACATAATATTTTACATATTCATAGGGTACATGTGATATTTTTTAACATGCATGGAATGTGTAATGATTAAGTCAGGGTAACTGAGATGTCCATCACTTTGAGTGTTACTCATTTCTATGTGTTGGGAAGAATTCAAGTCTTTTTTTTTTAACTACTTTGAAATATGTAATACATTGTTGTTAACTACAGTCACTTTACTCTGCTGTTGAAAGACAGAACTTATGTCTTTTATTTAACTATAATTTGACTCATTAACCTGCCTCTCTTCTTCTCCTCCTCTCACCTACCCACACTTCCCAGCTCCTGGTATCTATCATTCTACTTTCTACCTTTAGGATATCAACTTGTTTTAGCTCCCATATATGAATGAGAACATGTGATATTTGTCTTTCTATGCCTTGTTTATTTTACTTAACATAAAGACCTTCAGTTCCATTCATGTTGCTGCAAATGACATGATTTTGTTCTTTTTTATGGCAGAATAGTATTCCGTTGTGTAGATATACTACATTTTCTTTATCCATTTGTCAATTGATGGGCTCTTAGGTTGATTCTACATCTTTGCTATTGTGAATAGTGCTGCAATAAACATGCAAGTGCAGGTATCCCTTTGATATAATGATTTTATTTCCTTTGGAGAGATACCCAGTACTGGGATTGCTTGAGTGTATGGTAGTTCTATTTTTAGGTTTTCTTTAGAGATTTCCATACTGTTTTCCATAGTAGCTGCATTAATTTACATTCTCACCAGCAGTACATCAGAGTTGTCTTTTCTCCATATCCTCATTAGCATCTGTTATTTTTTGTCTTTTTAATAATAGTCATTCTAACTGGGGTAAGATGATATGACATTGTGATTTCAATTTACATTTCCCTGATTATTAGTGATGTTGAGCATTTTTTCATATAGCTCTTGGTCATTTGTATGTTTTCTTTTGAGAATTGTCTATTCATGTTCTTTGCTCACTTTCTAATGATCTTTTTTTATTGTTTAGTTGTTTAAGTTCTTTGTATATTCTGGGTATTAGTCCCTTGTTGGATGAATAGTCTTCAAATATTTTCTCCCATTCAACAGATTGTCTCTTCACTCTGTTGATTACTTACTTTTCTGTGCAGAAGCTTTTGAACAACTTATACTATATGCTAACAAACTAGAAAGCCTAGAGGAAATGGACAAATTTCCGGAAACATATAACCTACCAAGATTGAATCAGGAAGAAACAGAAAACCTGAACATACCAATAATGAGTAGCAAGATTGAATCAGTAATAAAAAGTTTCCCAACAAAGAAAGGCCCAGGACCAGGAGGATTTGCTACCAAATTCCACTAAACATATAAAAAAGAACTAATACCAATCCTCCTCAAATTATTCCAAAAAATTGAACAGAAGAGAATTCTCTCTAATTCATTCTATGAAGCCAGCATTACCCTGATACCAAAACCAGACAAGGATACAACAAAAAAGAAAACTATAGGCCAATATCCCTGATGAGCATAGATGCAAAAATCCTCAACAAAATACTAGCAATCTGAATTTAGTGGCACATCAAAAAGATACCTAGGATGCAAAAAAAGATACAATAAAACCCCTAGGGATGAATTTATCCAAGGAAGTAAGAGATTTCTGCAAGGAAAACTACAAAACATTGATAAAAGAAATAGAAGAGGACACGAACAAATGAAAGGACATCCCATGCTTATGGTTTGGAAGAATTGATATCATTAAAATGACCATACCACCAAAGCAATATATGGATTCAATATAATCCCTATTAAAATATCAATGTCATTTTTTCCTTGGAAATAGAAGAAACACTTCTAAAATTTGCATGGAACTGAAAAAAAGCCAGAATAGCCAAAGCAATCTTGAACAAAAAGAACAAAACTAGAGGTATTAAACTACCAGACTTCAAAATATGTTACAAGGTTATCATGCTGTTTGGTTTTGGTATAAAAATAGACACACAGACCATTGGACCAGAATAGAGAACCCAGAAATAAATCCACGTATTTACAGCCAATTGATTTTCAATAAAGGTGCCGAGAGCATACACTGGGGAAAGGACACCCTCTTCATTAAATGGTGCTGGGAAAATTGTATCTCCATGTGCAGAAGAATGAAAGTGGACCCCTATCTCTTACCATATACAAAAATCAACTCAGGATAGATTATAGACTTAAATGTAAGACCCCAAAATATAAATCTATTAGAAGAAAACATAGGGAAAATACTTTAGGACATTAGTCTGGGAAAAGATTTTATGGTTAAGACCTTTCTTTTAGACAACTAAAACAAAAATAGACAAATGGGACTATATTAAACTGAAAAGCTTCTGTATAATTTATTTTCAAATAGAATGATTAATTTGACACCCAGCTTCTTCATTATGGCTGCTATTAGAAGCCTTTGGATGTACTTTTAAGTGAGAGCAACAAGGAAAATAAAAGAAGCTGAGATCAAGAATTTATTTATACAAGTAACTTTCAGCCTGTTCTTTTCTTGTATGACTCAGGTTCAGGTATAACTATTTACAAGTGTTTAGGAACACCAACCAAGTAAGGAGTGGCTACTCTGGGGTTAATCACAGAAGATCTGCAGGATTGATGATAGAGTCTAACATTCTACAATGTTAGAATTTCCCAAGTGGTACCCAAGGTGTGAATATGTGCACAAGATACTCCGAGCACTCTAGGTTTTTCTGTAATCTGATAATGTGAATGCTTAACTACACTACCCTTATCCTTGCTCAAAGTCTCTTTTCTAAGTACTTTGAATAACATTGACAACAACTTTTTCATTTATTGCCACAGGCAATGATTAAAGAAGAATTAGAAAGGTTCTACCAAAAAGTTGTTTATTCCTGTGTTTATCTGAAATTCCTATTGCCATTTAAGATTTTGATCTCCAAGTCTGAGATCCTTGCTATTTCCCCTGTGCCATAAAATGTTCCATTAGTCTCATCCCTCTCCTAACTAAGCTACTCTGAGTGTGTAACCATACATGCTTAACACTTTCTGGGTTGATTCACACCTTCCCTGATGGACTCTCAGCATTTACGTTTTCAATTTGGTTTCAGACAGCTTGTACCTTTTCTTATCAAATGACAACATTATTTCTCATGCTCTGGGCCTGTGTAGATGGCAAATTTCTTCAAGAAAAAGGACTTTTTTCATCTATATATTTTGTGCCTACCTCAGATCTTAGCAGTCTGCTGGTTCTCAGCTGTTCCATAAATGTGCTCATCAGCTAATTACAGCTTCATAGAACATCACCTTAATGATTGCTATATTTATTAATAGTTGCTGTGTGTATAGTTTTTTAAGATTATTTTTTCCCAGATGTTATTGGTGTTTAACTTAAAATTAACTCCTTCAGTAAGCAATTTGAAGCACCCAAAAGCTGCTTCGAGGATGCCATACATATTGTTGGTATCAATCACCTATGCAGTGCTATGGAGCACATTTTGCCAGCATTTTCCCATGACCCGTGACTTCAGGGATTTGTAACTGTAACAATGAAATAGTATGTATATTAAATTTCAGAATGCAAAAACTCGTAACAGTAAGCTTTTTTGAAAACAGAATTAGTGGTACAGCATAGGTGTTGCAATTTGTTGAGAGATGGGCATTGGGTCACGTTATTTCATGCCTGGGTGGTGGGGGTGGTCTTTCTGCCATGCATAGTGGCCCTCATTTGTGATCTGTTAATCTTTTGCCTTTGGCCTTCTTGTGAACTTCTAATTGCAGTAGAAAAATGTGAACATTTTATAATGAGACTCAATTTGTTATGGAAATGAGGACCATAAATGAATCTTTTTCTTCTTGTATTTCCTGATGGGACTTCAAATTGAGAGACAAAAATAAATATTAGGAATATCTAGAAATTGGTCCTAGAAATTGAATGTGATCACCAGCTCTTTGAATTACATTTCGGTTAACATTGAGACATACTCCTTATCCTCTCCACACTGAGCCTTCCTCTTTTGTCAGAGATTAATGTTCCCTCCTTTTTCATACAAAAGATTAAAGAGGGCATATAAATATAAAACATTTGCTTTTCATTAACTAAAGTTTTAATTCATCTTCTTGATAGACATCAAAAGACATAAATTGCTGTGTCAGAATTAGAATTATATAATATAACTAAAATGACAAGGTAGCTTTATTTTAAATATGGAACAGTATTTAACATATTTCTTTATTTTCATGCTAGATGAGGAGTTGTGTGACGGGTTATGATCCTTCTCCAACATTTTATATATACCTACCCTTTCCTTCTCTTGGTGGGAATGGCAGGGGTGTCTGGTTGGAAGTCATAGCTATGAAGAGGGGAAGAAGGTGTGCCCAGGTGAAGGAAAATGGAGCTAACGTATTGTGATAATACCTTAGAATTGTAGGGCTATAAAAGACATTAGATGTGATCTATTCATGACCCTTGTGTTACAGGTAAGGAAGACAGATTTGGAGTGGTGGTGGGCTCGCACGAGGTCATGCTGCCAGGTGGCAGGAACGTAGGAAAGGTGCTCTTTTTTACCCCTAAGGCTCACAGTCCACACTCAGTACTCCGACTGCTCCTCAGCAGGGGGGACTCCTGTGGCCCTGCAAGGTGTAGAGAAAGGGTTCATGGAAGGAATTCCTACTTAGGGTGTTTATGACCAAGGAAAACTAGGGCATATATACTTAGTTTTTGTTTTGTTTTGTTTTTATTGATACAAAATATTTTTCATATTTTATGGGCTACATGTATTTGTTACATGCATAGAATGTATAATGATCAAGTCAGTGTATTTGGAGTATCCATCACCTTTAGTATCTATTATTTTCATGTGTTGGTAACATTTCAATTCCTGTCTTCTAGGTAATTTGAAATATACTTGGTTGTTGCTAACTATAGTCACCCTACTCTGCTATCAAATACTGGGGCTTATTTGTTCTATCTAAGTGTATCCTTTTAAAGATCTTTATGACAAGTTACAGCAAGGTCAAATGAGCATTCATCAAGGAGCTTCATTCTCTTGCAGGATGTCAGCCAGCCCACTTCCAGCTACCTGTTCTCATACCTGGTGAATCTGATCTCATCTCATCTGCATAGCCCAGGTGGAATTTCTCCAGAGGTAGAGGTGGGTCTAAATGTAACACTAATTCTAACATTGCTGAATTTTGCTGACTAGTGTCAGGTGGTTTTGGCATTGTACATAAAAGCAAAGTGGTTAAAAGTTGGGATGTTTGGCGTTTTCAAATCTGTGAAAATTACAAAAATGTCATATGTCAGTTGAAAAATATTTAAATATCACTGAAGAAATCTCTTATTCTACCCTTCCTTCCTTGCTCCTGGGTACCCACTGGCATCAGATTGATGAGATTCCAGGCTCTTTTTCTATGTGTACATAAACAATTAGTATTTTTTTGTTTGTTTTTACAAAAATGTGCTGTATTCTGCATATTTGCCTTTTATTCCCAACAATCTTTCTTGTTTGCACTTAATATCTGTTCTCAGTTACACAATGTTCCACAATAAGAATATTCTACTATGTATTGTAACATTTCTATGTAGAAGGACTTATAAGTTGCCTTTGGTTTTTTACTATTGCTGTAATACTGGAGTGCATATCCTTCTACACATTTCTTTGTGAATATGTGTAAGCATTTCCTTTTGCTAAATCTGTAGAAGTTGAATTATTTTTTATTATTTTGAAAGATTTAGAGGGTACAAGTATTTTTTGTTACATGGAAGAATTATGTAGTGGTAAAATTGTTGCTCAAATAGTGTACACTGTACCCAGTAGGTAGTTTTGATCCCTCACCCCCCACCCAACACCTTTCCCCTTTTTAGTTTCCAATGTCCATATTCCACTTGTGTGACCATATATGCACATTGTTTAGCTCCCACTTCTAAGTAAGAATATACGGTATTTGTTTTTCTGTTCCTGAGATACTTCACTTAGGATAATGGTCACCAGTTCCATCCAAGTTCCTGCATAAGACATTACTTCATTCCTTCTTATGGCTGAGTAGTACTCCATGTTATGTATTTACCACATTTTCTTTATCCACTCCTCAGTTTATGGGCACTTAGGTTGATTCCATATTTTTGCAGTTGTGAATTGTGCTGTCAAAAACATTCAGTTGCAGGCGTCTTTTTGATATAATGACTTCTTTTCCTTCGGATAGATACCCAGTAATGGGATTGCTGGATTGAGGCCTACTTTTAGTTCTTTGAGGAATCTCCATACTGTTCTCCATAGAGGTTGTACTAATTTACATTCTCACCAACAGTGTATAAGCATTCCCCTTCACTGCATCCATGTATCAATTGTTGACTTTTGACTTTTTAAAAATGGACATTCTGATGGGAATGAGGTGGTATCTCACTGTGGTTTTCATTTGCATTTCTCTGATAATTAGTGATGTTGAGCATTTTTTCATATGTTTGTTGGCCATTTGCCTATCTTCTTTTGAAAAAAATCAGTTCATATCTTTTACCCACGTTTTAGGGGGTTATTTGTTTTTTTCTTGTTGATTTGTTTGAGTTGCTTGTAGATTCTGGATATTACTCCTTTGTCAGATGTGTAGTTTGCAAATATTTTCTCCTATAGTATAGGTTTAATTTTTTTATCGATGCATTTGGGCATTTAAAACTTGTCTAGATACAATTTGTTTTGCAGATTTGATGTAGAGGTGAAAGATAATTGGATAATCTATATAAAATGAAAAGTGTTCTGAGTACCAAAAATCTACAGGTTTAAAAATACTAATATAATTGGCTTCTTTCACTCATTTTGGTATTCACTTAAAGTGACTCTGAACAAGAGGTTCCCAAGACCACATTCAGACTTGATGATTTGCTCGAAGGACTTACAGGACTCAGAAAAGCTGTTACACTCACAGTTATTATTTATTACAGTCAAAGGATATAGATTAAAATCAGCAAAGGTAAAAGGCAAATGGGTAAAGAGTAGGAGAAACCAGGAACTAGATTCCAAGTGTATTCTCCCAGTGGAGTCACATGGATGCACTTAATTCTTCCAGATATTAACAACACATGGGAACTGATGTCAACTGGGAAGCTTACCTGAGCCTTGGTGTCCAGTGTTTTTAGCTTTCAGGTCAGTCTCATAGTTATGTAGCACCAACATTACTGACGTTAGCTACTTTGTTTCCAGCCTTCAAAAGATCAAACTGATCTCACATGGTCTAGGACCTCAGGCATACAAAAACAGGCACAACAGGTCATGTTAGCATAAACCAGCTGGTCAGACTGATATAGCCTGACCCAAGGTCTCAGGAATATGAAAACTCTTATCAGGCAGGATATTCCAGGGGCTCAGAGGTTGTCTCCTAGGATCTGGCCAAGGACTAGTCCTCCTGAGGACAGGCCTTTCTTTGGCATGTGCACGGCTTGAACAACCGGGCCTGAATTAACCCTTTACTGCATACTCTCTTTGTAGTTTGTTGAAATGATTTTGTGATTATAGGTCTTTATCTATTCAAAGAGAAAATATTAAGGCTACTTTGAGGATGTTTGATCATTATTTTAGAACTGAGCAATTTCTATTGCATCAGAAAATGGAGCAGTAGTGAGCATGATGGGGCCAGTATCTGACCAGGGCTGATGTGACTCGATGTGAATCCTAGTCTAAACAAGTCCTCAATTTGAGTCTGGAGAGACTTGTCATTCCAACAGAGGTCAGGGATTTGTACATAAGAGCAAAGTAAGGCTTTCCGGGGATGGATAGGCAGTGATGTGAGTGTGAAAGAAGATGTACTTTGGGGTACTGGTCTTGGTCTTGGTCTTGTGGGGAAGAAGTGACATTAACAACTATCCAAGACCCAATACCAATAAATATCTATTTAAAATATAACAAACATTTGTAGTATACCTTCTACATGCAGGCATCATGATATCTAAGTGGGGACAGGACCAACAATTGGTGGAATTTCAAGGGGACAGCTATTTAACTTAAACTTTAAACTTTTAACTTTAAACTTTATTTTGTTTATTTTTAAATTTCAGAATATTATGGAGGTACAAACATTTTGATTACATATATTGCCTTTGCACCACCCAAGCCAGAGCTACAAGCATGCCCATCCCCCAGACAGTGTGCTCCGCACCCATTAGTTGTGAATTTACTCATCCCTTCCACCCACTTCCCACCCGCCCGGCATCCGATGAATATTTCTTCCATGTGTGCACCTAAGTGTTGGTCAGTTAATACCAATTTGCTGGTGAGTAAATGTGGTGCTTGTTTTTCCATTCTTGTGATACTTCACTTAGTAGAATGGGCTCCAGCTCTATCCAGGATAATACAAGAGGTGCTAGAAGACCATTGTTTTTTTGGCTGAGTAGAACACATATACCACATTTTATTAATCCACTCATGTACTGATGGGCACTTGGGTTGTTTGTACATCTTTGCGACTGTGAATTATGCTGCTATAAACATTCTAGTGCAGATGTCTTTTTCATAGAATGTCTTTTATTCCTTTGGGTAGTGTATTAATCATCTTTGTTATCCCTGCCCTTAGTGTAGTGCCTGTAATAGATGCTCGACAAATGCTTGTTGAATAAATAAATGAATAAATGATGAATAATTCCTTTATAGTGGTTCTGCAATCTGAAATAAGTTTTCCATAAATTTTTAATCTCCCTTTTTATTGAATGGAGACACAGGCTCAAGAATTTGTTTCTGAAGTTTTTTTTTTTTTTGAGACAGAGTCTTGCTCTTTCACCCTGAGTAGTGTGCAGTGGTATTATTGTAGCTCACTGCAAGCTCAAATTCCTGGGCTCTAGTGATCCTCCTGTCTCAGCCTCCCGAGTAGCTGGGACTACAGGTGTGTGCCACAAGGCTGGGCTAATTTTTCTATTTTTAATAGAGACTGGGTCTCGCTTTTGCTCAGGCTGGTCTCCAACTCGTGAGCTCAAGTGATCCTTCCAGCTCGGCCTCCCAGAGTGCTAGGATTACAGGTATGAGCCAGGAGCCCCACCCGTTTCTGAAGTTTTAAGAGTCCAGCAGAAGTGACTTTTGAACAGGAAGAAGGACTTTGGCAAACAAAACAGGGAAGGGGATTCAAGGAAGATGAACAGAGATAGGAATAAAACACCAGATTTAGAGGAATTTATTTGATAGTTTTAAAGTTAGTGATAGTAACTTTACTATCTTAGTAAAGTTACTAAGATATGAGCACTTACTACATATGAGCACTTACTACATACCAAATACTCTTCCACATAATTTACATATGTTACCTCAATTTTCAGGGAATATTATTATCTCCATTTTATCAATTGGAAGTCAGAGGCACAGGCAGGTTAAGTGGTTTTCTCAGGTAACTCAGTAAGCGACAGAGCCAAGATTCAATCTCAAGGGGTCTGACTTCGAAGCCTAGACTCTAAATCAATGTCAGGCTACCTCTCCCTAGGAGTAGGAAAGGCAGAACGATTAGGCAAGAGAGGGAGTGAGAGCCATAGCATGATGGGGCTGGCAGGGTACCCCAAGGAGTTTGAATTTTATCCTGTAGCTCTGCAAAAAAAAACGTTTAAGAAAGAAGATAACTTTGCATGTTTGTTTTAGAGATAGCATTGTGGTTGCAGTATGGAGCATTGATCACAGGGAGCAGATATACCGCCAAGGGTACTGCAAAAGACTAGACAAGAAATGATGAGAATTGTGCTGCTATGAACATTCGAGTGCCGGTGTCTTTTTCATTTAAACCACTGTGATATTTGTCTTTCTAAATTTCTGCCAAATTTATGTTATTACCAAAAACTAAGAAGGTTCTGAATTTTGACCCTACCTATAATCTGACAGGTTAGCCCATCGATATTTCATATATGCTGATGGAAAAGACAAGTCTGCTGGGTCAGAGACAGAGGACTTTTTTACTCACTACATAGCAGGCAACAGAAATGTCATTTTCTCATCAGTTTCTCTTTTGCCTTAAATCCAGTGGGGGTAAATATGGAGGGAAGCCCTAGTAGATGTTTCTGGGAAACCCAACATTTAGTAAATTCCCAAACTTTTAAGGAACTGCTTGGAAATCTGCCTAACTTTGCCCCACTAGGAGATGTTATTTTAACATCAGAAAAAAAATCTCCTCTGCCTTGCCCCAGAGGGAAACACTGTTTTTATCTTCCAAATCTGTTTGCTATAAAACATTCTTGAATGGTAGTTCAGGAAAAGAGCTGTCACAAGGTATGTGAAAGTGAGTGGAGAACTCCTCCCCACAAATCTGCCCTTTATGTGACTCTGTTGACCTCTCTGTTTAATATTCAGGTCTTTTTAAATCATTCCTGTGGTGAAAGTCACAGTATTTTCAGAAGGGAGGCAAGGCACTAGCATACAAGCAGTACAAATA
The DNA here is from genome assembly GCA_963574695.1 of Propithecus perrieri. NCBI lineage: Eukaryota > Metazoa > Chordata > Mammalia > Primates > Indriidae > Propithecus > Propithecus perrieri. The sequence goes on from CAUYRB010049164.1 coordinate 29,732, forward strand.
TAATGGTGTATGAAGTCCCATGGCAACTGTTTATTCTTTTGTGCGGAGCCACCCAAGTTAGACCTAATTATTCAGATTACAGGTCAGCATTACATCAAACATCATCTATTGGATGACTGGCTCCTAATTCAGGATGGAAGGTCCAAGATCAAGAGACATCACATGGCAAGGAAATGTGTACCTGAGATAAGGGAAAAAGGGATCGAAATACTAGGATAACTAACCTACTCGCACAATAATGGCATTAATCCATTCATAAGGGCAAAGCCATCATGACCTGATTGCCTCCTAAAGGTCTCCCATCTTGACATGTGCACTTGAATATTTATTGAAGCACAATTCACAATCACAAAGATGTGGAATCTACCCAAGTGCCCATCAGTACATGAGTGGATTAATAAAATGTGGTATACGTGTACTATGGAGTACTACTCAGCCATAAAACAAATGATGAACTAATAGCTTTTGTAACAATCTGGATGGAACTGGAGACCATTCTTCTAAATGCAGTATTGCAAGAATGGAAAAACAAATATCACATGTATTCACTATTAAATTGGAACTGATTGATCAACACCCATATGCACATATGGTAGTAAAACTCAATGGAAACCAAGCAGATGGGGGGAGGACGGGATAGGTAAATTCACACCTAGTGGGTACAATTCATGCATCTTGGTTATGGGCACACAAATAACTTCAACTCAAACTGCACAAAAACAAATCATGTAACCAAAACCTTTGTACTCCCATAAAGTCCTGGAAAAAAAATTAAAAAATAATAATTTTTTTCTAGAGTTTACAATATACATTTTAAACTAATCTAAGTCCACCTTCAAATAACACTATGCCACTTCATATGTAGTGTGGGTAACATAAAGGAGTTTTTCCAATTTTTGTCTCCTCTCATGTGTAACATTGTTGTTATTCATTTTAAATATCACCCAATATATCATTACTTCTATTGTTTTAAATAAACAATTATCTTTTAGATCACTTAAAAATTGAAAAATATTTATTTTTTTGCCTTTATTTGGTCTTTCTCCAATACTCTTCTTTTCTTTGATTCACTAGTATTACATTGATTCCTGTTTATATGGTGGTAAGATGTGGGGGTATCAGGACATTCCTGGTTCCAGGGCATTCCATAATCTTTCAAGTAAATCATAAGCATTTAGTGGCCTCTGTCTCTGGACTGTGATCTTCACAGGTATTTCTCCAATGGTATGTATATTTTCCTCCCTGGCTCCTACTCCCCTCCCTGGCTATAGCATTCCCAATTTGCATCCTTAAAGGCATGACATCTGTTGAGTAAGTCCTCCCTTTGGTGAGACAGGAAGTCTAACAAGGGACAGAGGGGGAGGATGCCATTTATCTAGATGGGGTTAGACTCTGGGAAATCTTTTCCCATGGAGAATGAATGGACCTTTGCTATTGAAAAGGCTCTGGGTGTATTTCACAGTGATTACTCTTCCCTTCACTTGCCAGGAACAAAAGAGGTTATTTCCCAAATATTTATCATGAGAACCTGCTGGGGTTACTTGAGGTAAAGCCCATAAATGTGTTAGGGATCCCTTAAGATTATAGCCTCCAAGAGTTTCTCATTCTCATTCTCATACTCATCCACACTCAGTGCTCAGCAATTTATCAAAATTAGTATATAAGTGTTCCTACTAGTTTATTGTTCCTATGGCTTCTGTTGCAGCTAAGCAGATCTCAGATACAACTCCCTGGATGCAACTCTCCAGATTTCAGGGTGTCATTTTTCCCTACAACCTCAGTTTTCTAAGGGGTCCAAGAAAAGTCATTGGTTTTCAGTGGTTCAGGTTTTTCTTATCATAAGGAAGTAAATGACAACTTTCAAGCTTTACCAGCCTGAGCTAAAACTGAAGTCCCTGGCACATTTACTTTCCATTTCAAGTAGTCAGATGTCTGTGCGTAGGTCAAATAAACTTCCTATGTTTTCATTATACCCAAAGCCCTCTACTGGGTTTGGGGAATTCTTGACCCTTCTTCCTTACATTTAAAGGAGTGAGTAACAACTAAAAGAACTTCTCAGATGGCTAGCTCCAAATCCCACCTGCTGGCCCTCCATCTCATTAACAGGTAGGACAGTAGGGAACTTTGAGTCTCCTCACTCACCACTTAGGCAAGAAAATCCAAGACTTGAACCTGTGGAGTATTTTAAATCTCTGACCTTGCCCATGGACAACCCATGTGCCTTCTTCTTCCTGAAAATCATCTGTCAGCATTTCATCTTTTTCACCAAAATTATCAAGAACTGGAACAGGTATAATAGGTTAGCCAGCCACACTTTCGTAGATGCGGGCAGAAAGCACAAGACTCCTGAGTCAGAAACAACAGATACTGTTACTCAGAGCAAAGCAGGTAGCATGAGCTCCATGTTTGCATCAGTTCCTCATGCCTCCCAATCCCTAGGAGGTGCAGTGCAGAAAATGCCCACATGGATGCTGCAGACACAGTCTGTGTCACAACTGAAAAACCCTGAGCTTAGGAAACCTCCATTATTTTAAAGAGATTGTTAGAAAATCTCCCCAACCTTGCCACACTGGGAGACATTTTCTTTATAATCTTAGTTGGGAAAAAAGTCTGCTCGCTGTCCTTGAGGGAGAAATTATTTGTATCTTTCAAATCTGAATGCTATAAAACATCATTGTAAAAATAATCCAGAACTAGAGCTAATACAAGATGTGCAGAAATACCATGGAGAATTGCAACTCAAAAGTCATGACTATTTGGTAATACAAGCGGTTACATGACATAGACACTTAAAGAGGAGAATTTGGAATTAGTTATCTCATCTTGAAGTTTCTGAAGACAGTGCTATGACCATAAAAAAATGGAATATTAGGAGTCATGACATGAAGTATTATTACTTGGAAGAAAAGCTTGTATTAAAGATGACCTTGGCTGGGTGCGGTGGCTCACGCTTGTAATCCTAGCACTCTGGGAGGCCAAGGCGGGAGGATTACTCAAGGTCAGGAGTTCGAGACCAGCCTGAGCAAGAGTGAGACCCTGTCTCTACTAAAAATAGAAAGCAATTAGCCGGACAACTAAAAATATATACAGAAAAAATTAGCCAGGCATGGTGGCGCATGCCTGTAATCCCAGCTACTCGGGAGGCTGAGGCGGGAGGATTGCTTGAACCCAGGAGTTTGAGGTTGCTGTGAGCTAGGCTGATGCCACGGCACTCTACTCCGGGCAACAGAGCAAGACTCTGTCTCAAAAAATAAATAAATAAAGATGATCTTTCTCAAACTGGATGTAGGGGACAGAGAGCAATGTGATAAACATCAGAAACATGATACCATACATGCTATAACATGGGGAGGCTATTTCCAACCACACTGAGGATCTTAAAGAAAGAAAATGACAAGTTTTTGGCTTCAAATTACTAGCTTGAGTTATGGTCAGCAAACCATGGCGTTCCCATGACTGTCCATAATATATTTATTATCTCTTAAATTCTCATGTCAGTTGTTGCTAAAAACAAAGGTAGGCTCTGATCTTGCAGTTTGTTACATAGCAACATCAGTTAAATTTACATCCTTACCAGATCACTTTTGTGAAAGTTCATTGATTGGAAATCTGAAGTGGGAAATGAAACTATAAAAATTCTAGAAGAAAACATTGGAAATACTCTTCTAGACATTGGCCTAGGCAAAGAATTCATGAAGAAGACTCCAAAGGCAATCACAGCAACAACCAAAATAAATAAATGGGACCTGATCAAATTAAAAAGCTTCTGCACAGCCAAAGAAACTGTCACAAAAGCAAGCAGACAACCTACAGAATGGGAGAAAATTTTTGCATGCTACAAATCCAACAAAGGGTTGATAACTAGAATATACTTAGAACTCAGGAAAATCAAAAAGAAAAAATCAAACGACCCTATCAAAAACTGGACAAAGGACATGAACAGAAACTTTTCAAAAGAAAACAAAATAATGGCCAAAAAACATATGAAAAAATGCTCAATATCTCTAATCATCATGGAAATGCAAATCAAAACCACAATGAGATATCACCTATCTCCAGTGAGATTGGCCTTTATCAAAAAGACCCAAAACAATAAATGTTGGCATGGATGCGGAGAGGTAGGAACACTCATACACTGCTGGTGGGACTGCAAATTAGTGCAACCTCTGTGGAAAGCAATATGGAGATACCTTAAAGAGATACAAGTA
>CAUYRB010049165.1:0-22184 GCA_963574695.1 Propithecus perrieri
CGCATGCCTGTAGTCCCAGCTACTCGGGAGGCTGAGGCAGAAGGATCGCTTGAGTCCAGGAGTTTGAGGTTGCTGTGAGCTAGGCTGACGCCACGGCACTCGCTCTAGCCAGGGCAAAAGAGTGAGACTCTGTCTCAAAAACACATAAATAAATAATAAAAGAGACATGTTTACCGAGGGACCGAGTAGAGAGAACAGCTTGTACAAGAAACTGGGGACAGCAAGTAACATGGACAAGTACAGTTGTCTCTCAGGTGATTGGTTCCAAGGCCTCCTAGGAAACCAAAATATGAGGATGATCAAGTCCTGGATATAAAATGGAGTAGTATTTACATATAACCTTAGCACGTCCTCCCTCATACTTTAAAATCATCTTCATTTGTAATATCTAATACAAAGCAAATGCTATGTAAATTATTGTTAATCCTCCATTATTTAGCAAATAACGACCAAAAACTCTGTTTATGTTCAGCAGACATAATTTTTTTCTGTATATTTTTAATCCGAGGTCAGCTGAATCCACAGCTGGGGAACCCACAGATAAGGGGCCCAGTAGGTTGGGGTGGCGTTGGAGAGAGGGTATCAAAATAAGACCTTAGAGAGAAAGGAGGAGCTGGATATGGAAACCGGAAAATGTGGGAACTTGTGAGAACTGGTGCTCTACTTATCAAGCAGGGAACGACGGCCCTGTTAGAGATGAAATGACTCTTTCATCTCACACAATTCCTGAGAGACATAGTTGGGACCAAAACTCGCGTCTGCTGACTTCAGGGTGATCCACCCCTGGTTGTGAAGGGACAACTGTGCCGACACATGAGCTCTGAATTACAACAAGAGTTTATTTTCGGGGTTGCTTGTAACCAGTCCTACTTGTGTTCCCATTTCCTCTCAGCCCCAAGCCGTCCAGGAATGCTCCCCGCCTCCCAGACAACTGCCCTCCATGAGGCCGCCCAAGCCCTTTTAAAACGCGACGAGGAGTCCCCGCAGCCTCAACTCACGAACTCTTCGGGACCACGAGTCCCAGCATGCAACGCTCCCTGGCAGCAAAGGGACGCCCAAGGCCACCAAGTAGGCCATCATGCAACGCTCCCGAAGAGGCGGGGCTCTTCACAGGGGCGGAATCCTGAGCGTCTCCTCGGCAACTCCAATTCCGTGACAGAAGGCGCTTCCGCTTCCGCCTCTGAGTTCTGCGCGTGAGCGTCTGCTCAGCTTAGTCGCCGTGACGCCATTCTCCTGCGACTGCACAGACCCGGAGCTTCCGTGCGGTGGCCTCTTTCCCGCGTGAAACACGAGAGCTGCTCCTTGTTGCCTACAGCCTGTGACCTGGGAGCAAAAGCAAAAGCGGCGAGATGACGGACCGCTACACCATCCACAGCCAGCTGGAGCACCTGCAGTCCAAGTACATCGGCACGGGCCACGCCGATACCACCAAGTGGGAGTGGCTGGTGAACCAGCACCGCGACTCGTACTGCTCCTACATGGGCCACTTCGACCTTCTCAACTACTTTGCCATTGCAGAGAATGAGAGCAAAGCGCGAGTGCGCTTCAACCTGATGGAGAAGATGCTGCAGCCTTGCGGACCGCCAGCCGACAAGCCCGAGGAGAACTGAGACTCTGCCTTATCACTGCCGTACAGGAGCACCTCTCCCGGCGTTCCTCCCTTTTGCCCTCCCTCGAATATTCTTGCCTCCAGCGGACCGTTTCTCCATGGCTGCTGCTTCTCGCGCTTTCCGTGTACAGAAGTGCTTGTCCGGGGGTGTCCTGCCTGACCTGCCATTGGAACGCAGCACTGGGAGACCATCAGGACCCCTGAGAACTGTGCCAGTGGAGAGATGCTAGAGCTGGCAAACGTTAGGGAAGACGGCACTGGAGTTAGACGGAATTTGGAGCCTCATATTTGGCTAGTTGATTGTCGTTGTTGCTTTTTCCATAAAGTTTAGAAATTGTTCAGTGTCTTGGTATGAACTGCTTGCGCTCGGGTGGAGGGGTCCGGGGAGGGCTGTGGGGACCAAGGTTCCCTGAGAGTCCGAGCAGGAGATGGGAGTGGGAGCGCGTGGCCCGCATTTATTGCCGGGCTTTTAAATCCACCCTGCACACCTTTATAATATTCCCCACCCCCACTTCACCCAAGACCGTTTTCTTTTTCAGGCCCACAACACCTTCATTTTTGAGGTTTGCGATTATTGTATTCCATGTTATTTTTCTTCCATTTTAAAAGGTTTTGCTGTTACTGTTCTCCCTGACTTCTATGTAAATTGCATTCTCTCTTTCTGTTAGGAATTTGTACCCATGCCTTCAGAAGTGACAAACTGGCAAACGAGTTATTACATTCATTCAACATTTAAAAGATATTTGTTGAGCTCTAGGTGGCAGGCATTTTTCCAGGCTTTGGGGGCTTACATTATGCTGGTGGGGGGTGAGGGAGGACAAACAAACTGTAGACATAATAAGCAAATGTCAGAAGATGCTGTGAGAAGGGAAAGAAATTTTGTGTGGCTGGGGTGGGTCTAGCTGGTAGGGTTGCAGTTTTAAATACGATGCTTATGTTAGGTTATTGAGATAGTGACATTTGAGCAAAAACTTTAAGGAAGTGAGGGAAATAACCATGTAGAAAACTGGGGAAATTGCTTTCCGTTCAGCGAGAACCATCAGTGCAGTGGTCCTAACGATGGGAGTGTGTTTGGCCTACTGCAGAAACAGCAAAGAGGCAAGTATGGCGGGAGGGAGTAAGTAAAGGGAAGAGCAGAGAAACAGGAAATGGAAGGGGCAACAGATAGGGTAGAGCCTTGTAGGCCAATATGCGGACATCTGTGCAGCCATTGGAAGGTTTTTAAGCAGAGAAATGACAAGATCTGACTTATTTTATTTTGAGACTGAGTCTCGCTCTGTCACCCGGGCCAGAGTGCCATGGTGTTGGCCTAGCTCACAGCAACCTCAAACTCCTGGGCTCAAGCGATCCTCCTGCCTCAGCCTCCCGAGTAGCTGGGACTACAGGCACACAGCATCACACCCGGCTAATTTTTTGTATTTTTAGTCTCCTGGCTAGTTTTTTTCCCCTGGCTCAGGCTGGTCTGGAACTCCTGAGCTCAAGTGATCCTCCCACCTCGGCCTCCCAGAGTGCTAGGATTACAGGCGTGAGCCACAGCCGCTAGCCAATGTGGCATATCTTAGATAAGTGGTTCTCAAATGTGTTGACCTTGGGACTCCATTACACTCTTAAAAATTATCGAAGACCCCGATGAGCCTTTGTTTATGTAGATTATAGCTGTTGATATTCACCACAGTAGAAATTTAAAATTAAAAATATTTAATTCCTTTAATGATAAAGCCACTACATGTTAACAAAAATATTTTTAATGAAAAATAGCTATTTTCCAACAATTTAGTGAGAAAAAAGGCTTTTAAACAATATTGCAGATGTTTTTGATGTCCAGCTTAATAGAAGACAACTAGATTCTCATATTTGCTTCTGCATTCAAACTAAATAAAGTTGTAATTGAGGTATGCAAAAATCCATTTCTCATAAATATGTAGTAAAGGTTAGTTACAACATTGAAATTGGATCAACGAAGTTTTCATTCTGTTAGATTAAAATTCATTTACCTACTTTAAATGGATCTTTTTACCCATACATGATTTGGAAAGTACTGGCTCACTGAGTTATACAGGTCTTACAAATGTTGGCGTATTGTGCACATCAAAAAAATCACATTGATTAATATCATCCGTTTCAGGAAAGTCTTACAGTATTGAGAAACCGAAAAAGTCATGGTGATGGTATAAGTTTTCCACCAATTGTTTTTGCTTGATAGCTTGAAATACTGTCGTTTTCCTTGAAGTGACAGGCTTGCTTGGTTCATTTTCAAGAAAATGTCTGCCAAACACATGCTCAAGTCAGAATGACACTATATATAGTTTGTCCTTCTTTCATGTAAAAATGATGTGCCGGGAAGAAAAAAGGCAATTCAGTTTGCAGCTCAAATAATCACAAGTGCTTTTCTTTGGAAAAAACCATCACACTTCAGTAGGCACTAGAAATGCTTTATGCATACTACCAATTTTATCACACAAAATATTAAAAAGACACAACTTCAAGGGCTAGAATTCCGTAAAGTTAGTAATTTTTACTGCTTTAACAAGGACATTCTTAAGGGAAACTGAGTTGGGTTTTTTTCATTTCGTTTGTTTTTACCGAGAGCGCATAGAAGTGAAGAATAAATGACTACCAGTACAGTTCTGTGCCACTGCCTTGATTCATGCTCAGTGCTAGTAGTTTTATCACTATTGCTTTTGTACCATCTGTGCAAATGTTAACAGTAAAAAAGGCAAATAAAATTTTAGTGTTATTAAGAAAATAGTTTCAACTTCATGGATTCCCTGAAATTCCTTTCCCACCATTTTTACTTGAAAGAAGACTGATAGTAGATTAAACAATAATTGTTTACACTTGGGTATTTGGCAGCTGTTCTCTCTAAAATGAATGAAATGAGCCATCACTTTAAGGACAACAACTGAACTGCTGTTTCAGAGGATCCCTCTGGCTGCTGTGTTGAGAATAGACTGGGGTAATGTAAAGGAGAATAGATTGTAACTGTTGATAAAAGTGTCAACACTAATGCTTTTTCCCCCTTAAGTAGAAGAGTCAAACTGTAAATCACCATCCTTATAAAACTTGATAAAGGTATAAAGTGTCATTAGAGTAAGCTCCTGTCCCTAATTGAAGGCTGTTGCAATAGACAAAGAGATATGACAACCTGCATTAAAGATTGAGAGGAAAGGACTGGATATATAGTATAGGATAGCACATGTAAAGAAGCAAATGAGTAATGTGTACAGTAAGTACTGCAAGAATCTAGAAGGAAGTCAGTAACTTTAAGACCTCTATGAACTAGTTTTCTCAAAGGCAAGGATTTTGTTCTGTTTTATTAACTGATGTATCTTACATGTCTAGAATTATGTCTGGCATATCCCAGGTGTTAATAAATGTTGAGTGTTGAATCTGGAAAGGTAGGACTTAATCCAGATGATATTCTGGGCTCATGCTAATTCTTGTTCTTTGGCAGTCTTCAACTTCTCCAAGGTAGATAATACCAAAGAAAAGAGATATTTGAAAACATGCACATGCTTCCTCTTATAATAATAGTAATAATAGGTAACATATTGAGAGTTTCTATGGTGTGCTGAGTGTTTTATGTGATCTTTGGGACATATTATCTTTATTTTACTGATGAAACATGTTCAGAAAAGTGATTTGCCCAAGGTCACTCAACTAGTAAGTAGCTAAATCTGGATTTGAACCAGGTTTTTCTAGTTCCAAAGTATAGTCTTATACTATTGCCCAAGTAGGTCTAGTACATAAAAATATTAGAACAATTTGAATCCAGTTATTATCTCAGATTTAAAAACTGGAAACATTCAAACAAATGTTTGTTGAATATTTCAAAAGTTTAGTAGATTATACTGAAGGACTATCAGACCAATGTGAAAGATCTTCTCCTATAACTCTAAGTAAAAAATGTAATTTGAAATATATAAAATAGACCAGGCCAGGTGGCTCATGCCTGCAATCCTAGCAGTCTAGGAGGCCGAGGCAGGAGGATCACTTGGAGTCAGGAGTTCAAGAGCAGCCTGAGCAAGAGTGAGACCCTGTCTTTACAAAACATAGAAAAAATTAGCCTTAGCCAGGTATGGTGGTGTGCACCTGTAGTCCCAACTACTCAGAAGGGTGAGGCAGGAGGATCGCTTAAGCCCAGGAGTTTGAGGTTGCTGTGAGCTAGGCTGATGCCATGGCACTCTAGCCCAGGCGACAAAGTGAGACTCTCTTACCAGAAAAAGAAAAAAGAAAAAGAAATATATTGAATAAAGATAATCTTGGGGGCAAGCATAGTCATTTTGTGCGAAGAAAATTTCATTCAAGTATCTGAAAGTATAATAAAATGCAGTCCAAATAAATGTAATTGAGCCACAGTCATTCTTTTGTTGTTCTGGTGTAAAGTAATATTTGTATCAAACACAGGAGGGCAGCAGATACACACTGATAGAAATTACTTTTTAAAAGAGTCTCTTAATTTATGGATTTCTGCTAACTTCAGAGAAAGATCAGTGGTTTCTGTATTTATTTACAGTGCCATTGCAATTGGAAAGCCATATGAAGTGAGGGCACAGTTTTCATTTGACAAATTTGTAGTGATCATTTTATGGATCACTGTATTATGCTTACACGTGTGGGACAAGGTGGGGACTCTTCCCTTAAACGGGTGCTAGTTGGGGAAATAAATATAGCAGCACATAAACAACTCTGATACATAGTAGCAAGTGGTAAATGCTAAAGAAAGATTTAGAAACAAAAGACTAAAAGCCAGGTGCAGTGGTACATGCCTGTAGTCCGAGCTACTCTGCTTGGGAGGCTGAGGTGGGAGGATCGCTTGAACCCATAGTTCAAATCCTGGGCAAATAGACTCTGTCTCAAAAAAAAAAAAAAAAGAGTGATAGGAAGAGATTATTGCAAACTGCCAGTGAGGAAGTAGGTGAGGGCATTTGAGAAAGGCATTTGAGCAGAACCTTGAGTAATAAAATAAGATTTATACATATTAAGACAAGGACAAGGCACTATGAACCTCTGGGGGTGTTATCAATTACCCCAGCAAGGGCAGAAGAGTTCAAATCACTTAAAAACTTTTCCATTACTTCTAATAACTTCTTGTGGTTTGCAAGGTCTCCCACTCTTTGATCCTTGCTTTCATGAGGCTGGAAAACCAAGGTCCAAATTCTAGAATGATAACAACAACATAATAGTTAATATTAACCAAGTGCTCACTATGTGTCAAAGACTTACATGAATATCTCAATCTTCACAACAAACCTGAGAAGGTTATTATCTCATTACACCAATAAACAAACATATAGGAAAAGTCGTTTGCCTAATACCACTCAGCAAGTAAGTGGGACAGCAGGGACTTAAACTCGGATCTCTTCCCAGCATCTAGGCTCTTCATAGGGTAGATCAGGGTTTCCAGAACTATGTTTTACAGAATTCTGATTCCTTAAAAAATTATTGGTAGTTTTTTGGGTTTTGGTTTTTTGTTTGTTTGTTTGTTTTTGTTTTTGTTTTTTAGGGACAATGTTGTCGGGGGGCGGAATATCTTGGTTTTAAATAAGGTTCAGAAATGCCATACACCTTTTAGATTCGTGCTTCGGATTATTTAAAGTTTTACGTAAGAAATTTTGTTTAACCCATCATTTCCTAAACTTATTTAATCTTGGAATTCCTTTTCTCAAGAAATACTTACGAAGATAAATCTAAGAAACATATTTAGGGGATACTGCTTTTGGTAATAAAAGAATTTTAGAATAGAAAAATTATGTATTCCACCCTAGGCTTGAAGAAGATGAATTTGGAAACAGTGTGTAGGTTGGAACTCGTAAGCACAGATAAATTTCCTTTCCTTGGATTGGAATTCCCTCAGCTGAAAGTGAATACCTTTGTGAATGGAAGTTCTTTGTTCTCTCTTTCCATCTCTCTGAAACTAGCAAAATAAAGACATTAAAAGGAAAGGAGGAATTACTTACATTGCAGAAATTAATTATGAAGTTATCTACAGTTCATTCTTTGTCAGGACAAGAGCAAGAAAAAAAAGCAACGTTATTAAGGAATGTGGACATTTTGTTCACTGATTTTATTAGTGTCTGGAAGATGTATACTGACAAGGCATCAGTAGTGAATGAGCTGGCAGCCAATGGGTGGTCTACTTCAGAGACATGACAATTTGTTCTTACATTAACTGGCTTTTTATCTCACATCCTGCATTTCTTCCAGGCGCACATGTGTTAACACCACAATACCTGTCCACTTAGTCCTGAAATGGGGTGCTGGTAGGAAACCAAGTCGTGGAAGAATCCATCTCATCTCTTACACCACACAAATGGTCTGCTGCAAATGGCCCTTTGAAGCGCTATCTCTTTGATCTGGGTCACTTCAGAATCCTTCCTTTTCTCCACTTCCCACTGTTCTCAGTTGTTATCATGTCCCCCAGCCTTCCCTGTTATCACCCCATCCTCCTGCTTCAGTGAACCTTATCCTTGCTTCCTCCAGGTCTCCTATAAAACAGTGGCCTTCCAAGCAGAAGTGTCTTCATAACACTACAAATGAGGAGAAAACACAGTAGGTAATTTTAGGCATTGTGGGACAGCATCAAAGAGTTTAGGGTGTTCACCACCTCAACCTCCCTCTCCTCACCTCCACGCCTTTCACCAGCAGACCAATGTGCTCCTCTCTGGTCCTATTTCAGAATTCTGCCCTTTAAAATTATATCCCCAGTATTATCTCCTTCATCAATATTGATGTGAGGATCAAGTGATGGGTACTTTTTAGAAAAAATTTGTCTTTTTCTAATTAAAAAGATAAGAAAGGTACAAAGAATAATAAGACATGAATATTCCTTCTACCTCAAATTAGCAACTGTTTATCTTTTGTCAAATTTCCTTCCCTTTTTCCTATATTTGAAGTAATTTTCAATTAATGTATGTATATATGCCCCTTTTAAAAACTGAAAGGAAGCATTGCAGACAAAACTATTGTCCTCTTTGACCATGTCTAGCCCAGTTTTCCCTCTCCCCTCACATCCATCCCCACCCCCAATCTCAAAGCAATCACTTCTATGAGTGTGTCTTCTAGGGTAACCATTAGATTTTACAAACATATATTTGTATCCAGGAACTGTATGTAGAAATGTTATTGTATTTTTTAAAATATACAAATGAAACTGGCAATTCCCCAAAAAGATTAACATGGAATAATGGCCGTATGTTCCAGCAATTCCATTCCATTCCATTGCATTCCATTTGTATAGTCCATATATACCCAAAGGAATTGAAAGCAAGGACTTGAACAGATATTTGTATACCAATGTTCCATGCAGTATTATTCACAATAGTCTAAAGGTGGAACCAATTCAAGTGTCCACCAACAGATGGATAAACAAAACATGGCATATACTTACTGTAAAAAAGGAATGAAGTTCTGACACATGCCACAACATAGATGAACTTGAAGACATTATGTTAAATGAAATAAGCAAGACACCAAAAGATATGTGTTGTATGATTTCATTTATGTAATGTACCTAGAATAGGCAAATTCATCAAGATCGAAAGTAATAGAAATTACTAAGGGCTCGGAGGAGGGGCAGTGAAGTGATATTGCTTAATGGTTACAGAATTTATATATGTTGTATATATTTTACTGCAATTTTTAAAGATTAATAACAAATACACCAAACCCATTGAATTGTCCACTTTATTTGTTTATTTTATTTTATTTTATTTTATTTTTTAGAGATTGGGTCTCACTATGTTGCCCATGCTGCAGTACAGGGGCTATTCACAGTTGCAATCACAGTGCACTGCAGCCTCAAACTCCTGGCATCAATCAATCCTCCCTAGTACCTGGGACTAGAGTCTTACCCATCATGCCCAGATGAATTGTTCACTTTAAATGAGAGAATTGTATGGTATATAAATTATATCTCAATAAAGCTGCTTAAAATTGATATGTAATATGCCTAGTGTGGTGGCTCACACCTCTAATCCTAGTATTTGGGGAGGCCAAGGCAGGAGGATCCCTTGAGTTTAGGAGTTGGAGACCAGCCTGGGCAACATAGTGAGAGAGACACTGTCTCAACAAAAAGTAAGAAAAATTAGACAGGTGTGGTGGTGGTGGTGGTGTGCCTGCAGTCCCAGCCGCTTGGGAGGCTGAGGTAGGAGGATCGCTTGAGCCCAGAAGTTTGAAGCTGTAGTGAGCTACAATCACATCACTGCATACACCCCAGCCTGGGCAACAGAGGGAGACCCTGTCTCTAAAAAGAAAATAAAAACAAAAATAGATATATGTTATATATGGTATACACATAATTCAACTTTTTCCCACAAATTATATTTTTGAGGTCTACCCAAGTTGAGGGATAGAGCTATATAGTTCATCCCTTTTTAACGCTAAGTTATAGCATTACCACAATTTATACATCCATTTTTCAATCAAAGACACTTAGATTGCTCCCAGTGTTTCATTCTTTCAGACGGGCCTACAACGAACATTCTCACATATGTCTCCTCAGGTGTGGGCAAGGTGTCCTCTTATACAAGAGTGTATCATGTGTTTTGAAAGACTTAAAGTATTATATAAATGTAGGGTTCTTATTTTCATAACCTTTACTCTTAGCCACTTATTTAACAAATGCTTATTGAACCTGCACCAAGGCAAAACAGGACTCATGACAGCCTTTGAGGATCTTACAGTCCGTGGGGCAGAAGAGAGTAATGAAGTGGTTAGAATGAGGGGTGATGGACTCCTGAACACTTCGGGCTCCATAGGCAGCTCCTTCCACTCTGTGTTTTTCATCGGGTCCCCCCTCAACTTCTCATCTTCCTTTCCTCGGCTTGTCCCCTTTTCCTCCCACTATCTCCATTTGTCACCCCACTCAGCTTTCTGTTAGGCCAGCATCTCTTTCAAGAGAGGCTCTTTATCCTTACTTCTTCCCTCTCACCTTACAGAAAAGTATCAGCCTTAGAAGAAATTTTTCCAAAAACAACATTAAAAGAAAAAGCAAAATGCTTATTTGCCCACAAAATTTAGGGTCTGAACATCTGTTATTATTTATTTCTTCCTGCTAGGTACTAGGTTAACTCAAGCTTTCGATGATAAGGTATTATTATCAAGCAAGGACAATAATTTTAGCTGATATTGTTCATTATGTAGGTTAGCATTCAATGCACTATCGATATTTTAAAAATATCTTGTTGACCAACAACAGTAGTAGGTTCTATCATCACACCATGTGATGCACAGTTCTAAGCACTGGAGAGATACAAAGATTATGAAAACAAGGTCCTGAACTCACAACGAATAAAGAAAACGTAGTACACCCGTGGGCCTCCAGGTTCTACAATAGTGCATGGCACAGAGTGGACACGCAGCAACTATTTGTTGAATATGAATGAGTGAATGAATGAACAAATGAGCAGGACAGTTATCAAGAGAAGACCGAATGGATGCTGGGCAAAAATAAACCAGAATTATCCGCTAGGGATACATATACTGTTTGTTAAACATTCAATAGATCAAATACATGCATGCATTTATTTTACAATGCACATCTTTATATCTCTGAAATCAGGCTGTATCCTGCAAGCACTGTGGGCTCAATGGCACTCATGACATGGCTGTGACTGTGTATACCCAAGTGTCAAAAACTCCAACATCAAGACCTGTCCCAGTGAGTATCAGAACCTTGGGAAAAAATCCAGAGAGCAGTATGGGGGCACTCTCTTAGCTCTCAAGATCCAAATGGTTATGGGAAAGGGGGTGGGGACAAGTGGTGAATCTGATACGTTTTGCAGCAGGGGTCAACAAGAAATTCTCACCCCACACTTGCACAGTCAGCTTAAGAGCCCAGCAACAATGGTTTTTAGTTCTTTTACGAAGTCTTTTAAGAAATGCTGCATCACCAACACTCTCGGTGGCACAGAGAATACAAGACAGCATTGTGTCCTGAATTGAGAGGTTGCATTTTTTTTTCCTCCTGGTGATATAAAAAATAATGGTGCATCCTACATCTGATAGCATTTTAGATTTGAAGAAATAAATTACCTATTTTGTGCAGGATTGGTAAGGATACAAAAAATAAAGCATAAGCAAATGGCATGATCCTCGCCTTTAGCAAATGTATACCCCAATTGGAAAGTGAAGGCATCTAGTTGCTATATTTCATAAGCAGCATTTAATATGAGAGAATAGATGGCACAGGCCAAGTGAATGCTTCCAGATTTTTGAAGAGGCAGTGATGACTGGGGGAGAGCACTCCCTAGAAATGAGTCAGGGACCCTCTTCTGAGAGAAGTAGGTGTTATTTTTTTAATTAATTAATTAATGTGTTTTTTTCAAGAAACAGGATCTCTCTTCATTGCCTAGGCTGGAGTGCAGTGGTGAAATTCATAGCTTACTGCAGCCTTAAACTGCTGGGCTCAAGTGATCCTCCTGCCTCAGCCTCCCGAGTAGCTGGGAGTACAGGCATGCACCACCACACCCGCCTTTTAAAAATTTTCTTGTTTTTTAGTAGAGATGGGGTCTCGCCCAGGCTGATCTTGAACTCCTGGCCTCGAGTGATCCTCCTGCCTTGGATTCCCAAAATGCTGGGATTACACGGTATGAGCTACCATACCTGGCCTTAGAAGTGAGTCTTGAACTTGGCAAGTAAGTAAGGGTATGACTCAGGTAAACAAAGAGGAAAAAGAGACAGTATGTTCTAGAAAAAAGGAAATAGATAAGAAAAAATGGCAGTATAAATAACAAAGCTTACAGGAAAGCCAGTCAAGAGTAAAGGGTTCTTAAGGAAAGCTCTGTTGGAGGCCGGATTGTAAAATGCCAAACCAAGGAGCCTAGATGCAATATTGGGGGTATTGAGGACTTCTGTGCAGAGATTTATTTGTTCCAAGCTGTGCTGTTAGAAGTTTAGGCTGGAATCAATGTGCAGAAAGGATTGGATAGAGGAAAGGGCAAGGGACGTGGAGGGGACAGCATAGAGAATGGAGGAGAAAGTTCTGCCATTGAAGAATGAAAACAGGGCAAATAACCTGAGAAATAAATTGAGATAAAAAGAATGAAAGGAAACAAAAAAGAAAAACATTAATTTAAACAAAAGATAGTGTTAGGGGTTGAATTGTGTGCCCCCAAAAAGATAGGTTAAAGTCCCAACCTGGAATACCTCAGATGTGACCTTATTTGGAAATAGGGTCTTTGTATTACCCCATTTTCTGTTGCTTATAACAGAATACCTGAAACTGGGTAATTTATAAAGAAAAGGAATTTATTTCTTCTAATTATGGAGGCTGAGAAGTTCAAAGTCAAGGGGCCACATCTGGCGAGAGCCTTCTTTCTGGTGGGGACTCTGCAGAGTCCCAAGGCAGTGCAGGGCATCACATGGTGAGGGGGCTGAGCCTGCTAGCTCAGGTCTCTCTTCCTTTTCTTATAAAGCCACCAGTCCTGCTTCCATGATAACCCAGTAATCCATTCATCTGTGAATTAATCCATTCATGAAGGCAAGGCCCTTATGCCCCAATCGCCTCTTAAAGGTACAATCTCTCAATACTGCATCTTAGAAATTAAATTTCGACATGAGTTTGAGAAAGGAGAAATATTCAAAAAACGTAGCAATCTTTAAGAAGTAATCAAGTTAAAAATGAGGTCATTCGGATGGGCCCTAATCCAATATGACTTTATAAAAAGGGGAAATTTGGCCACAGAGACAGACATGAATACAGGAAGAACACCACATGAGCATGCAGACAGAGATCGGGTGATGTATCTACGAGCCAGGGAACGCCGAGGATTGCCAGCAAACCACCAGAACCTAAAAGGCAGTTGCGGAAGAGATTCTTCCTCCCAGCCCTCAGAGGGAACCAACCCTGAAGATGATGCCTTGGCGTTTTGTTCCAGCGCCCTTGCAAACTCATACAAATAATCTTAACGTTCGTTTTCCAAGTAGCGTAGAGTGGTTCCAGACACAGAGAGATGCTTTGCAACAAAACAAAACAAAACCCAACCAATCCAACTGAAACTTTAATACAATGTCTTCTTAATCTACAAGGGCTTTTTCTACAGAAGTCTTTGAAGATCTAAAGTGAACTATTCAGCATAGTTGAAAAAGGCAGAAAAAGTCATGTGTGACAAGAAACTTTTCACCCTAAGTCTTTTCCTTCCAGATGATCTTCAAAATGCAAAGTTCTCTCTCCTCAATGTTCTTGGAAGGCATGGTGGATCGAGGCAATGAGGCCTTACACAGACTTGGTCTGGATTCTTCCAAGGCACTTATATCCAATTCTTTTGTGACACCCTGTGGAGTTGCTGAAAACTAACTGACTAGTTCTGTCAGAGGAGACAAGAAAGGAAAATGCTAGACTCTTTCAAGTTTCTCTTTGGCAGGGGCTTTCCACTGTTCTTCCACAGTGTTCTCAGATCTATCCCACACTGCCCTATTTGGATGGGGAGTCCCTGAAGCCCCTGTGTAACCGGAGAAGTTTCCTGGAGATACTGTGGAAGTGGGCACTGCCTGCACAGGCTGAGAACTAATGAGTTGTTTCTGTCTATATCCTCACTTAGCCCACTTTCATACAAGCTTTGCACAGCATGGAAGTTATGGGCTAAGGCTCAGGGGGCTAAGCTACCTAGATTCCAATCCTGGAGCTGTCATTTACTGGCTCTGAGAAAGTCATCGGAAGAGAACCTAATAGATTTGTGCCTCTGCTTCCTTGTCAAATGGGAATAATTCTAGAATTTATTTTGATAGGATTTTTGTGAAGTCTACATAGGTTGTTACATATAAAAAGTGTAAACAAATACCTGGCACATTGTAGGTACTCAATAAATATAAGTAATTATAATAACTGTGCCACATCCTTTATGACATTTCTGTAACATTAAAAAATTATTCTCAAGTCTAGAGAAAATATTTAGTAACCATATCCTTGTGAAGAGTTTATATATATTTATGATAAAAAATATGATTATATATACTTGGAAAGATATCACCTCACTAAGCTCCAGTTTTTTAACATATAAAACACAAGCTTCCCCGTATACACTACTAAGTATAGCATGTCTGTACAGAAATATGCTAAATTCTTCCAGTTATTTAAAAATAATTACTTCTTTACATCTAAAACCTTCAAAACCCAGCTCTCAAAATCAAAAATGATAAATGATATCTGGGGGTATTTTATTTCTTTGAAATGAATAAATTTTTAAAAAGAGAATATTTTTACAGTAGAACATGCTGAATCAAAGAATATAACTGTGTAAAACAATGATAATCATTTCCTGAATTTCTTCTAAAATAATCTTCTTTTATTTAACTCATGTTCATGTGTCCTCAGACTTTGCATTGTGTCATCAGTCTACCCTTAGGGAAACCGCTAGAATATGACTAATTCATCACGGTTGGTATCTAATGATCAAGAACCAGCTGAGATGAATCCAGGAACAAAGTCATCACTGAAAGACATGTATTTTTATGAGTGACCCATAGGTAGTGGGAAAAATATACACAATGTAAAAAATAAAATGAGTGGACGTGAATTAGGAAATATGAGAATGAGGAACAAGTTGTTAAACGAAAGCATAAGGAAGGAAGTGAACAACAAATGCAGAATGCTGGGCATTTGGACATCATGGATCTGGTTTCTTTCACAAGTCACTGACGTGGAAAAGAAGAAGACTGAAAAGGACTTAGAAGCCATAGCAACCAAATGCAATGGGTAGAATTTGTGTGGCTCGTGACTAAAACAAAACAAAACAATACCAAAGCGGGGAAAACCCAGCAGCTGTAAGAACATATTTTTGAGACAATAGAGTTTGACTATGGACTGGGTTTTATAAACACCAAGTTACAACTGTCAATTTAGCTAGTGTTATAATGGCATTATAACATTGTCATGCACTTTATATGCTTGCACGGATATGCTTATTTTTTATTATATAACATTATATAACAGTATTATATAGCATTATTATAACAGCATACTGAAATAAATAGGAGTGAAATAAGCTGATGTCTGGGGCTTGCTTTAAATATTTCAACAAAGAAAAGAAAAGAAAAAATACATTATGCACATATGGCAAAATCTTGGTAATTATTGAATTGAACGTTCGCATGAGAGTTCATTATATTATTTTCTCTTCTTTGTATGTTTAAATTTTTCATAATAAAATAAAATTACTCTTCAAAATGACAGACATATTGTTTTTAAATGTCACTCTTTTCGTCCAGTAGGCAAAACTATTATAACTGCATATAATTTTAACCTGTTAAAATTAAATTATTACAGGTAGAAGTTGGATTTTGCATCTTGTACTTGTCAAAAATAACTTTTGTAGAATGAATAATAATGTAATTGAAATTAACCTAAGTGTCTAATTATATTACTACTATATAAATTGCTTTTTACAAACTTTCCTTAAAATAGTCACATCCTATAATTCAAGACAAAATAAGATAGGCATCATAAGAATATATATGCCAAGCTTATTCTAAGTGAACTTTGGATAGATTCAGGAGGTATGATATGGGGAGGGAAGAACAGAGAAGCACAGAGGTATCAAGTTTTCAAATTTGGGCAGCCAGGAGAATGGCGGTCCTGTTAGAATTATGAAAATTAAAATATAAAGTATGAAACTACTTATAGTGATAAGATGGGGAGCTCAGCTTGGAGTGTTTGAGTGAGAGGCTCTGGGCGGTACCCCAGGGAAAAATGTTTGGCAGGCAGTGAAAAATAGGTATTTGTGACTCAGGATCTTTCAGGGCTAGAGATTTGGAGTCTGCATGCCTAGAAGTGGTTTATGATGTGCTGGCTAAGGACATAAGTGGAAAGGAGAATGAGAGAAGATAAAGGAAAAGGTCTAGAGATAGAATATTGGAGGGCCACCACATTTAGGAAAGGAGAAGGGAAGAGACTGGAGATAAAGAAGTGTTTTGAGTATTAAGAGAACCGAGAGATACAGAAGTACAGAAGCTAAGAGAAGACTTGTTTTCTGCCAGGGCTGGCATTATTTCTTCAACACAGAGATAATAGCTTTGAATGGACAGATGATTTCACATAGGATTTCCTTTAGTTTCTTGATAATTACTTTGCCTCTGCTTAGAGATGTTAAATATTTCCTTGGGGCTATTTACAACCCTGTCCCCCTTCCCCCAGCAAGTGTATAGATAGAAAATATTGAGAAAGTGTATAAAATCTGTCTCACTCAGTTCAGGCTGCTACAATAAAATACTGTAGACTGGGTGGCTTATAAACAACAGAAATTTATTTTTCACAGTTCTGGAGGCTGTAATTCGGAGATCAGGCTGCCAGCGTGGTTGGGTTCTAGCGAGGGCCCTCCTCCACATTACACACTGCAGTCTTTTCCTCACATCTCCACGTGGAGGAAGGAGAGCAAGAGAGATCTCTGGGGTCCCATTCGTGAAGGCTCCACCCTCATGACCTAATTACTTCCCAAAGGCCCCCACCTCCTAATACCACCACTTTAGGGGTTAGGATTCAATATATAAGTCGGGGGGGTCACAAACCCTGTAACAAATCTACATAATTTTGGACTACTGATGCCTTCCATGAGATGTCAGGGGTCTGGCTTGTTTTGAAGTGTTCAAATTGGTAGATTTTCAAAGGAACCAAGACCATGAAATAAGGATAACATCAGTTAGATGTTGGGTAGCTAATAAAAAATATCCCCTAAATTTCCTTTTTTAAAGAGAAGACTTTGGGAATAGACTGTGAAGGAGGACAGACAGATAAACCTGCTAAACGGTTCAGAAAAGTCAAGGATGCTAAAGGCTGAGCCCAGTGGCTTGGCAGTCAGGATGTCACTGTCAACTGCTAAGAAAGGAGGTGAAGGAGAATGGTGGGGGAGCCCAGACTCCAAGGGGTGCATTCTATGGGCTTCCACGGTGAATACGGACCAGAACCTGAGGCAATGGGAAGAGACTCACATTGACAAAGTTTGGTGGTTACAGAGGACTGAACAGCTTTAGGAAATAGCAAAGCTGTTGGAAATTTTAAAGTTAATAGTAATTATCATTATGTAAAGAATAACAGAGACCTTATCTTGAAGGCAGAGGCCCAAAAGGCAACCAAGTGAAGAACAAGTAAAACATGACAATTGATAGAGTCCAATCTCAGAGAAGGTGGGGGTTTTTGAGTTTAAGTCACAGGGTTTAGCTTGTGAAGGAGGAAGTCACAGGGTTTAGCTTTTGCAAGGAGGATTAATTCCTCAGAGAGAAGAAAGATAAATAATGGAAAGATGCAAAATACTTGTGGAAGCTCTAGAGGGAAGTACTCTACTTGAAGAAGGCAGCGATTCGCTCTGTCGAGAGTGAGAAGGGGGAGAAGCTGAGATCTTAGATGGAAAAGGTTTAGAATTGCAGAGGTAGAAGATGTAATGGAGAGATGATGAAAAGAATGCTGAAGAGTTGAACATCCTCTTCAGTGGATCCAATCAACATACTCTATTGCTGTCCCAGTAGTAGGTAACAACTTAGGAAAGTAATAAAGAAAGTAGATGGGGGGGGGAGATGCCTGGTGGGGAAAGGAAGGAATTCAAGGGAATGAAGAGTCAGGATCATGGTATAAGGAAATTAGTGCATAAACACACACATGCACAACCACAACACAAAACTGACCTCAACTGTTACAAAGATAAGGGAAGTCAGAATGGAGGTAATGGATGGAGAAAGTAGGAGAGGGTTCTAGGGATTAAAGGTCACAAAGAAATAAAAAAAATAGGAAGCAAGGCAGGATGACCAGAACAGGGGGGCTGTGAGGGGAGAAGGGAATTCTATATCCTTGGAGCAAGTTCTTCACTAAGGCAGTCCCTCACATTAATAAGTGACTAATAAGTTCCTGGAAATGAGTTCAAAAGCAAACATGTAAGAAAAAAAATTCATAGATGTTCAAAATGATTCTCATTACTAGGAAGAAATGATTATAAAATTTCTCACTATGGTTTCTGCAAGCCCTGGCTCTGTCAGGCATGAGCAGCTGGGGAGGTGCTGAAAGTTCCAGCCTCCCTGCCCCCACCCTGGAACCGGGAGCAGGGAGATGGCTGCCTGGGTCAGGCCACACATGTCCCAGTCACCTGGGTAATTAAACCTGACCACCAGCATCAAGCCAGGCTGTGTAGTTGGAACAGGGGAGGGGGACAGGGATCTTTATTTTCTGACCTATAGAGGATGTGATTGTGTATTTCACTAAAAGGTTGAGGTTGTCTGCCAGAACTGCCCCCACTCCCCGACTTGGTAGAGCATGTTCTAAGCCGTGGGACATGTCCCCTGAGCCTCCTCCATGAGTGTCACCTGTGTGGAGGCAGAGCTCAAAGACTGTGGTTCTTCAGTATGGGGTGGTGGGCACTGCAGCCACAAGCCTGCAGCAGCCTGTGCTACTTTTGATGAGTGGCTAATAGCACCACCTGTCACTCAGTAGCTGGTGTCATCTCTCAGATGATGACCCAGAATGGAATTTGGTGTATGAAAGGCAGCTGGGGGGAGGGAGTGTATATTAATGTACGGTACACAGCTGTGCAGACTGAAGACCCTGTACTTGAAAGTTAAGGACTGCTGGATGTGCTGGTGACATTTGCAAATAAAAGTTGTCCTGACTAGGCATGTAACTAAGCAAAGCTGCACTTTCATTCTGGGATTGGGGAATGAATTTGCTTTAATCTTCAGGCTCAAGAGCCTCACCTCTTCTGTAGGTCATTTAAGAAAGCACTCACAGTTCCTCTCCCTGCCCTCCCCTTTCTGTTCTCCATCCTGCCATATCTAGATGTAGCGGCTGGTCTAGCCGCTAGACCAGCAGAAGAGCTTAACAGCATGGGCTCTGGAGTCAGCTTGCCTGGCTAAGCACTAAAGCTGTAGCTATTATTCCCTTTATTAGAGCCACCATTTCGTCCCCTTCTCTGAACTTCTGGAAAATCACCTATTCCTTGAAAGTATGTGCATGCCCCTCCACTTCCTTTATGGAATTTGTTTTCACAAGTCTTTGAAAGTTCACTTCCTGCATGAGTGCTTCCCTGCCTGAGGGAGAGGTAGTGAACTTGCCTTCCTTAGCTAAACGCGCAGCCTCCCATCCCCCAGCCCTTCCGAAGCCACAGCAGGACTCACATGCTGGGGATAGGGGTGGGCACAGAGGCAGGTTTTATGTTGTCTTAACAAAATATTGCTGTTTTACAATAACACAATAAAAATCAAACTATTTCACAATTTAGTTAGAAAACTTAATCCACTTTTGCAGTTTTTTCATGTTTTTGACACGTATAAAATCTTTTCCCTCTCAGAAGCAGGCAAGGGAAAGGATGTCTCTCTCCTCATTCTCCTTCCCCCCATGCCTATGGTCCTTTTATCCTTCTTTGTTCTTTTCTTCTTCCACTCTCCTTTCGCTGGCTTTTAAAATTTTATTTCACCCTTTTATTAGCCAACAGTTACCCAAGAGTGAGAAAAAATAGGGGAGGAGGAATCTCTTCACCATACTGTCATTTTACAAGAATCATGTCTATTGAAAGGTTGCGACTTACGAGGAACCACCAAATGCGATTTCTCTAATTCTTTTATGAGTTCATTCATTTAACAAATGTCCTATTGTGTGCCTGGCACTATAATAGACACTCTCCCTTCCTCACCCTAAAAAACTGAGTTGTGGGGCTAAGCTTTGTGTTTAGTTCTCTTGCAGTTAAGACCTTAATTTAAGAAAACAACTATTGGAATTTGATATATTCTTCCCTCCCCTCTTTGTAAGACATAAATGACTTTATGAATTCTTAGTATTTTCTTCTCTTCTCTCCAGGGAGTAGAAAAAAGAGCCAAGGTTTAGGATCCAGGCAAATCTGAGTTTAAATTGATAAGGAAAACCCCCACCTATTACTTGGCATATCAGCCACCTGAGACCCCCACCCCTCACGGAAGACCCGCATCAGCATAACACTAACCTATTACCCGACACATCGACTAACCTATTACCTTAGCCATCTGAGACCCCACCCCTCAGACCACAGGAACTTAATAAAAGTGGGAAAAATCGGGTAGACCGGGCTCAGATTTGGTGGCGAGACCCCTCTGAGACCTCCAGCGAATAAACTTGGATTCTCCGACTCTCCGTGTGCTGCTCGGTTTGTCCTCGGAATCACTCGTTGTAACGCTGGCTATAACATTTTGGTGCCCTGACTGTGAAAAGCGACCACGCTGGCCCCTTGAAGCCACCGGATCAGGGACGGGCGCAGCAACAGAAGCGAACTGGCGCCAACCGCCATTTTGCGGAATAGCTTCGCTCCTCGGGAGCTCCCGCGGGCCGCAGGGTCCCAAACTCGCCCGGACTCGCCTGAAGGACGGACAAGTCAATCAGGTCTGGAGGCATCAGACCAGGTAAGAACCCGGGACCCGTCCAAGTCAGGCCCCTCAAACGACAGAAAAGGAGCTTGATCACTTCCTGAGTGCAGGGACTTCCCAGGGCGGGAACGTGTAACCTCTGCCCGTCTGAATGAGCGAGTGAAGAGTGAGTGAAGAGTGACTGCGGTTCCACGGCTGCGGCTGCGGAACTTGAGTGCGTCCTCACCCGCGGCCCTGCGGCGGCGGTGTACAGCATAGCAATGATTCACTCCCCTAAAGGGAGCGAGCGACCCGGGGTTTATACGGGCACCTTCGCCAAGACGCGCCTAAGTTCCTGCGAGGGACACAGCCAGGCGGACACCTGAGAGAAACCTTCCCCCCCCCCCCCCTGCTTTGTCTGTTGAGCTGCGACACCGTTCAATGGTCTAGGATGGGTAGCGTAGAATCTAAGCCTACAGTCCCTAAATGCATATTAAAGAACTTTAAGAAGCGTCTCACAGGAGATTATGGCATCACACTGAGTCCCAGTAGACTTAGGGCCCTCTGTGAACACGAATGGCCCACATTCGGGGTTGACTGACCCGCAACAGGAACCTCAGACCTCCCCACCGTGCGAGCAGTTTGGAGAATTGTGACCAGGAATTCCGGCCACGCCAACCAATTCCCTTACATAGATTCATGGCTAGAGATTGCTCAGATCATGCCCCCTTGGATCCAGTTCTGGGCTAATAAGGGACAGAGCAGGATTTTTGTGGCCTGAAGGATCAGAGACTCCAAACTGTCCAAACCCATCTATCAGGAAGCTCCTGTAGAGGATCGACCACCACCACCACCACCCTACAACCCTACCGTGACACCTCCTAAAGTACACCTGAATCCACCAGACACCCCGCCACCGTCAGTCTCCCCACCGCCACTTCCAGACCAACCAGGTGCCTACACTCCCATCACCCACCGGCTACGGTCAGCTCAGGCCCCAACTTCAGCCCTCCAGATGCCCCTGCGTGAGGTGTGAGGTCCAATGCAGGTTACGGACGATGGGTCCGTTTAGCCAGGTCAGCCAGTCCTGTACTACCAGCCCTTCTCCGCCACTGACCTTCTGAACTGGAAGCACCACACCCCGCCATATTCCAAAAAACCTTAAACCCTCGTTGACCTCCTGGAATCCATCTGTCAGACCCACCATCCCACTTGGGAAGACTGCCACCAGCTCCTTCTGACCCTTTTCAACACGGAAGAACAACACCGGATTGTAGCTAGGACC
>CAUYRB010049169.1:0-23214 GCA_963574695.1 Propithecus perrieri
TCCCAGCTACTTGGGAGGCTGAGGCAGGAGGATCGCTTGAGCCCAGGAGTTTGAGGTTGCTGTGAGCTAGGATGACGCCACGGCACTCTAGCCTGGGCAACACAGTGAGACTCTGTCTCAAAAAAAAAAAAAAAAAAAAAACAAAACAATCCTAGCTGACAATTACTTAAGGGGTGTTCACGGAGATTATAGCAGCACATTCAGTGACACAGCACATTTCCTTTGTGCACTGTCATCAGAAAAAGTCATCTCAGTCCTCCTAATGATCTCTTTCATCGTTTCATCATCTTCTTATTGGTGTCCATGATTTTAGATTCATTATCCACTCATCTTGTTTCCTACTACCAGACTACAGGCTACCGCTGATCCTGTCATCTTGTTCATGCTTCATCTTCATGGTTTGCACTAAGTCTTTGCTCTTGGATCCACATGTCCAGGATCTTGCATGGCTATTACATGACAGTGAATCACTGGGACCAGAAATAAGACTACTTTAGATGTGCTTAGCCCATTTTAATCCCTGATAACGAAACCCTATTATAGTTACAATTTTGATAAGTAACAACTGGGTAGTCATTCTGGCAGTCCCAGCCTAAACTAACCCTTAAGAGGGATGCATCAGTGTTTTATTCTCCCATTAACAATCCCCCTAAACAAAAGTTCTGACTGATAGGAGACAAATTGACCTCTCTGGTTTGCTTTTGTTACCCATCCTTCACCTTAAAACCTTCATTTCAAGGTCACAAAGTATTTCTATCATTTGGAAAAAGTAGAATAGAATGTAGGAATATAAACTCCAAATTAGTTGCTGATGAAAGCATATTTTCCTCCACACGCATTTTGTTTGGTGAATATAAAGTCTGAATTTGTAAATTGAGTTCATTCGAGCTTAAACCAGATTTGAGCTTGAAAAGCTCATAGTACTTGGTTTTGCTTATAAATAATGCCTGACACTTCCCAAATTCAATTAGCTTCAATTCTTACAAAGTCATATTATAAGGAAACTTTAGGTCTATAGTCTATTTTAAAATTGCCTAAGTATAGCTTAGTATGTGAGATTTTATTTTCAGTTGATTTTTAAAGTTGTCACTGCATTTCAGGGAGTAGGTTAGCTCATTTCTTATGAATATTGCATTATTGAAAATTGAGGAGACAAGAGGGTTTTGTTTGATCCTTTTCAGTGTTTGCACTCCTTAGTGACTTCATTTCAGTGCTGAAATCAGGGAAACTATGATTCAGGTTTTGAGGTGTTGGATTTTTGCTTTTGTTTCAGTTTTTTGTGCCTTATATAAGCCAGAAATGCCTTAATAAATAGGCCTGTGTCTAGCAAAAGAAAAGTTTCTGGAGATATTTTCTCATTTTCTTTTTTTCTCTTAGAAATTCACATTAGATGTTTAAATATAGTAAGCAAACATCTCATAAAAACTAAAACCCAGAATTAGAGCTATCAATTGTTCATAAATTATTTTTTAAATGTGTCTTTTTCCTAAAACAAACTTAGTATCTTTGCAAAGGCCTGATTGCAAGAAAATACATTTTAAAAAGAGCAAAAAGTAAATAGGAAATGAAACGTTCTATTTGTAGTAATGGGTAAAGAAATAAGAGAACTTACTGATTTTATCCTTATCAATGGCAAGGGAGAAAAACAGCATAGCTATGGTCTAGAGAACAAGAAGAGTGAACTCTGTAGCCAACAAAATCACAAGCTAGCTTTTGATTTTCTACAGCAGACTCTTGATTCTTCTCCTCCCCCTAATTGCTGGCCACGTCAAGGCCATCCATTGGTTCTTTAAGATTCCAAATCAATTGGTGACAAAAAAGAAATGAGGTAAAATTCAAATGGGCATTAGTCTGTTATCAAGGCCTGAGTGAGTCCAGCTATGGTGTGAATAATTGAAAGAATGGTCCCTCCCAACATTGGTTCCATTGGTTCTTCTGTGGGTGAGATTTATAAAAGTTAATTAGCTTCCTTGGGCCTAAGAGTTCTCATTTGCACAAGGGAGGCTTGCCTGATTATCAGGGAATCAAATACATGTACACCCCATACTCTAGCATATACATTCTAAGTCTAGCTATGGATAAAATGCCATAGTCTTATTTTTAATGATGTAATATTTCATAAGCCAGGATTCTATCCTTGCAGAGCCTACATATCCGTTATGTAAGAACAACACAGTGTCTCTAAGGAAGAGGATAGAAAATACAAATCGAAAAGGGAAGTTTATATTTATTATATGGGTGACAACAAGAGAAAAAAGTAAAATTTGAATTCCTGAGACAAGCATCCTTCTTTAGTTTCAGATGATATCTTAGCTACTGACCCCAGGCAACAAGGCAGGAAACTTGTGTAGTTAAAGATTTCAGTCTGGAAAGAAAAGGTTTTTTTTTTTTTTTGAGACAGAGTCTCACTGTGTTGCCCAGGCTAGAGTGCCGTGGCGTCGCCCTAGCTCACAGCAACCTCAGACTCCTGGGCTCAAGCAATCCTTCTGCCTCAGCCTCCCGAGTAGCTGGGACCACAGGCATGCGCCACCATGCCCGGCTAATTTTTTTTTTCTATATATTTTTAGTTGTCCAATTAATTTCTTTCTAATTTTAGTAGAGACGGTGTCTTGCTCTTGCTCAGGCTGGTTTCGAACTCCTGAGCTCAAACGATCCGCCCGCCTCGGCCTCCCAGAGAGCTAGGATTACAGGCGTGAGCCACCGAGCCCGGCCTGGAAAGAAAAGGTTTTGAGAGTAGGAATCATCTACCAAGATAGAATAGATTACTCTTTTTTGGAGAAGAATAAAATCAATTTACCTTTGTGTATTTATTTATGTGGCATCTTGGAAGAAAGATAGTAGCTGAAGCGGATGTGGGATTGATAGAAGGTCTTTCATTAGATAGAAGGAAGAATAGCGTTTTTTGCTAAGGTGGTAGAAATGATCTGGTAGAGAGGAAGAGAAAAAAACATGATGCAGGAGATAAAGAATCGCTGCAGTGAAAAGGTAAGAAAATGCATATCTAGTGTGCAAGTGGATGGGTTGACCTCTGCTAGGAACACAGAAAGTCAATCCAAACTAACAAGAAAAAACAGTCAAAATATACAGATGCAGGTAGGTGGGGTTGATGTAGTAGTCAACACTTGGGGAAAGTTTCTGATTCTTATTTTTCCAATTTTCTTCTCATAAAAAGAAAAAAGCTAAGCCACATGATGAGAGTGAGGAAAGAGGTTTGGAGTGCCTGAGAACAAAAAACATAAGTATGAATCTGTCATCTAGGAGAGTGGAGAGAGATTGACCAGGGAAATTTAGAGATGTTGTTCCACAGTAATAAAAGCCCACTTAAGATTAATAGCCCCATGAATTTAAAATTAGACAATGCTAGCATTGTTTTATGGGTTTTGTTTTTCAAGCTTGTTACAGTTGGATGGAACCAGAATTGGATGCTTCCTAGACAAATAAAATGAAAAGAATATATGTAAGAAATTTGTGTTTTGTAGAAGAAAGTAATTATAATAAGAAGTTATGGAATATAAATTGTTTAAGGAAAGAACTCAATGAATACACTGCACTAGTACTTCTTTTTTTTTTGGTGGGGTCAAAGAATTGATGGAGTAGGATAAAAAAAAGGTGAACTGGAAAATTCAGATGTCTCTGACAGCATGGTGCTTAAAATTGAGAATATCAAATAATTTCAGTCTCAGACTATATATTGTCTAGACTGTGATCATGAGAAAGGGGTAGAATTAGAAGGATCCATGAGACAAAAATCTTCAGAATCTGAATGGGAGTTATGTGTGGGTTGGTAGATGATGGAGAAATATTATTGGATTGTATGGTCTGGCAACGTGAGACATGAGAAGTTGAAAGTGTTTCAGAAGGAGGAAAGAGAGTCTGGAAATGGTAGTGATGAGCCAGGGTGATACCTCTTCCACTTCAGGTCCGAGAGTATGAGGAATATGAGAGAAAAAAGAGGCACCTCTAGGGAGAGCTTCGGGGCAAAGGGTTAATTCAAAAAAAATTCAGGTTTTCATTAGGGCAAGAAGAAAAGGGAATGTTGAGATTATATAGTAGTTCACTGACAACTGATGTTGGCGTTTGGAGAGTACAATAGAAAAGTTGAAAGAATTAGGGAGAAGAAGAAAATTGGGGTCAGAAAAAAGCTTATGTCAATTAGAATCCAGAGTGTAATCAAATACATGGAACATCTTGTGATCACCAACTTAAACAGTATCTGAAGACATAATTAGTGTTTAGTCCTGATGATCTCAAAGCAGATAATGTGATCTTGAGAGTTAGGGATCGTAAGTAAGAGAGTACGTGCTTTTAGTTAGTCCTATATCATGAAGTACTTTTCATTAAATATGCTATGATGTCATTGTAATGGATGAATAGTTGAATGTACTCATGACATCATTGTAATGGATGAATAGGATGAATTCTGTCGTATAGACACAAAGTAATTTAATTTGTTAATCCAGAAAGTATTTATTAAGTGCCTAACAGGTGCTAGTCATTATGCTAAGTGCTAGAGATACGGCAGAGGTCAGACAGGATCTCTGCCTTCGTTGAAGTTAAAATACGGCAGAGAGGAAAGAGATTGAATGTGGAACGAAAGAGGAGAGAGCATTCCTAAATTACTATGGATGCCCAGCGCTGGCGGCATGGAAGAGAGGGTAATGAGCGATGAAGAATGAAGCAGAGGTTTACAAGGTGAAGACATTATAACAATGCATTGATTGTGAAAACAGACAGCTCATTAGGGGGGAAACTGTTAGGACAGAAAGGTTGAGAGGACAGTGGACAGTGGCATACCGCATAAGCAGGGGACAGAGACAGAGCACACAGCCTTGCCGACCTTGGGAAAGACACATTGGGGTTTTTGTTTCGTTGCTCAACTTTGAAGACAGGAGTAGTTGCCATCTTTTTCTCTATTATATTTTACATGATTTTTACTTACAATAATGACTTTCACTCATATAAATGTTTACCCTACATATGTGATTTCTCCTTGGATATTTTACTTAGAACTGAAATTGATAAGACAAAAAATATAAATATTTTCAATCTAATTTTAAAAGTTGACAAATTATGCTTCTCTCAGTTAGTCTTTTTCTTTGCTTTATCCAAGAGTTTTCCTCGAGTTTATTTCATCAATCTTTTTTTATCTGATAGAAGAAATCTGAAACCTCATTATATTTAACTATTTGTGAGATTGAGCATATTTTGTCCACAGAAATTGGCCAACTGTATTTCTTGTTACTTAGCTGCCTGTTGCCTGTCCATTGCCTATTTTCCTATTGGGAATTTTGACAATCAATAATTGATTTTTTTATTAGTATCATCACTTCTTTACATTTTGCTGTTTGTCTTTGTCTTGACTTTTTTGTTGTGTTTTACTATACAAAAATACATTCTTTTACACATTTTATATTTTTATAGTGAAAATTTTCTATCATTCTTTTTGGTACAATATTTTATATTGTACTTAGAATAGCTTTCCCATTGCAAGATATTTGTTTTCTAGCGTAGTTGTAAGTTCTTTGTTTTTGTTTTATATACTTTTTCATTTGTAATTTTTATCCAACTGGAATAGGTGAATGGAGTTTCAGCAAGTAATAGCCTAAGGTGTCCCTAGGATTTTGAACATAGGTAATTAAGAGGATAGACTTTTACTGAACAGAAAACATACAGAAGGATGTGCCAAGGAGTGAGCCATAGTAGAAGAGACTTTGTTTGGGGAACTGGAAATTTAACTTCAATTTATACCTCAAGAGACAGATAAAATGATCTTAATTGTTTTATAGGATTATTATGACTATGTTTGTAAAGTGCATAACAAACGTTTACTATAATTTTCATTATTATTTCAGCAGAACAGAATACTATCCCTGGGATAATATAAAACAAATTATTTGTTAATTTCATTTCATTATTTTAAATGTTCTTGCCTTTGTTCTATAAAAAAGTCATGACAAAGTATATGGATTTGTTAGATAAGAGCTTGATTGTTGAAGGAATTGACTCTACATCAACATTCTCTCCAAAACATACCTCCAGAAAGGAGCTCAGCAAAGATATCAGTTACATAAAATCACAGCATAAGTAGTTTGTATGATAAGCCAAGCATATTCCTGGTAGAAGTCAGCCTAAATTATGAAGAAAAAAATTTCTCTCCTGCCCTCTATTAAAAGTATGCTGGGGATGTGCCCCAGAAAATGCCTGTGATATATCATAGCTGGATGTAACGTAAGCTGTGTATAAGGTAATGGGTTCTGAAAGGAGATAGAATGAAAATTTATAAAGCATTTAACAAAAGCTATCCAGTCAGTAATTGTAGTTATTAGTTCATATCCAAATTTCCTGTCTGGACTTTTGTAGCTCTATTCTATCTCCATATTTGAAAGTACAATAGCTCTCATTTCCATATTGTTCCATGTTTACTCAGAATCAAGAAGTAAATACATTTAGGCAAGATATGGACAATTTGCATCCAAATAATAAGGAAATACCAGCATCTCACAACCGTGATCAGTAAAAATTGAAACTTATAAAAAAAGCTGCTGTGCTTAATTAAATATTGACATTAATATTTTAGTAGTAAAAACTTTGGAATGTCTTTTTTCTCCTTGAGTTCACTAAGCCCCCAGAGAAGCTTTACAGACTCATTATCTTATTTCATGTTGGGCTTTTCAGCTATGAATCTCAAAGAGTAAAAAATGAGATTTAATGATTTGAGGTAATGGTACTTTTCATACCTACAGTATTA
The DNA here is from genome assembly GCA_963574695.1 of Propithecus perrieri. Classification (NCBI taxonomy): domain Eukaryota; kingdom Metazoa; phylum Chordata; class Mammalia; order Primates; family Indriidae; genus Propithecus; species Propithecus perrieri. The sequence continues at coordinate 6,749 of CAUYRB010049169.1, forward strand.
TACAAAAGACCTATTTCATCGACCTGACTTTTACCTGCAATTTCTTTTCCAAACTTGCAAAATTTAAATTACAGAGTTCCTTTTTTATTGAAGGTACACATAAAAAAAAATGTACAAATAATAAAATGACAGCTCAGTGTATAATCACAAATAGAACACACCTGTAAAAGCTCACCCAATTCAAGAACTAGAATATTACCAACACCTCAGAACATTACTTTCTTTTAACATAAGAAGAATCCTACCTTCCTTTCTCCCTCTTTTCTTCCCTCCCTCCCCTTCTTCCTTCCATCATTTTTAATCTACACTGAACCACAATTTTAATACTCATTGAATCTGCTTCAATCTGGCCACATGCTCATAAACTTCATAGAAAAGCATCCTGAAATTTTGAGTTGAAGGGAACATAATTATTTTTATTTCCTATAAAATCCAAACCCCTTACTCCAAATACTGGGCAACTGAATTTATTTTTTAGAAGGAATACAATTTTGTCTCTATCACAGGATGTGTTCAAGTAGATATATATGTATATTTAATCATTAGACAGATTATCCTTGAGCTCATAATTAAGTCTCTATAATTTCGAATAAATAATCCTAGTATTACATTACATAACACAGAAATATTTAATTTGCATTTCAAAAGCATATCTTTAAACAGTTTTCTTGGGCTTGAATTTCAAAACCATAACAATTAGGTTAGAGTCAATTCTTGAATTCTTTGACAGATTCATGGTAAATATTGTTTAATTTTCGTCTGACTGCAGGACTGGCTCATTCATCTTCTCAAATATCCTACTTCATAAATACTTATTCTTAATCATACATATGGATATAATTATATTACACATTAATTTTTATATAAGGCCATAATTAGTGGTAACAATTTTAGTTTATGCTCATCTGTCTTCAACATAGGCAGTTACAGAGATCGATGTGTTCATGTGTTTGATTAATAATTGTATTTGATATATGCAAATAACTTTAAGAAATTTCTGGTTGAAAAAAGTTACAGATACAGCTAAATTTCCTCTTCTTATCATTACTCCTTTTATGGCAATTGCTACTCTCCTTAAGTTACCTATAGTTTCAATGTAAGTTTTAGAATTTTTTCATAAATATTTATATTCATAAATAAGATATTAATGATTAATACTATATAAATCTTTTTGAAACTTTATTTTATTTAATTTATAGCAGTTATTTATGTATAATTTATTTTAATATCAATAAAATTTCATTAAGTAAATAAACCACAATTTCTTCTCCTACTGTTAGAAAATTAAATTATTTCCATTTCTTTGCTAATATCACAGTGCTATAATGAACATCTTTATGCCTATTTCTTTGTACACATGAAAATTTCTGTAGGGTGCACTTCAAAAGTATTGTCTTAAACTTTATTCAGAATTCCAGTTATCCTCAAGTGGTTATATTAATTTAACTCAAAATGAAAATGCCTAAGAGTTTATATTTCTCAAGACCTTACCATATTTGGCATTTCAAATGTCCTTATTGTTATCACACTGATGACCAAGAAATGGTATGTTACCATAGCTAGAGGGAGTCATAGACAAATTGTTGTAGGTATAAAAAAGTAACTTCTACATACCTTAAACTTACAAGTTCAAAATTGTGGTTAAAAAAAAGTGGAGGGGAGAGGGAATCATGAGGTTAATCATTAATATGTCAAAGCTTCCACTTATTGTGTTTGTGACACAAAGCAATATTTTAAGTTCTCCGTACTAACCCAGTCAGCCAAAGATGCAGAAAAAAGAATAAAGAGGAATGAGCAATTACTCAGAGAAATATGGGACTAGTTAAAACAAGCCAATATATGGATTATAAGTATCCTTGAATAAAAAGCAAAAGCATGGAAAACCTATTTGAGGGAATTATTGAGCAAAACTTCCCTGGTATCACCAGAGATTCAGATACCCAAATACAAGATGGCCATTGAACACTGGGAAGATTCATAGCAAATAGGACATCTCCAAGACACATAGATATCAACATGGTCATAGTCAAAAATGAAGGAAAAAAAATCTACAAGAAAAAAGGAACAACCAACCTACAAAGGAAAACCCATCAAGCTAATAGCAGACTTCTTAGTGGAGACCTTATAAGCCAGAAGAGATGGGGGCCCCATCTTTAGTCTTCTTAAACAGAACAACTGCCAACCAAGAATCTTGTATCCTACAAAACTAAGTTTCATAAATGATGGAAAAATAAAGACTTTTCCAGACAAGCAAATGCTAAGGGAATCTGTCTTGACTAGACTTGCCCTACAGGAAATAATCATAACTGTATTATACATGGATCAGCACAACAGACACCTACCAGTGTAAAATCACCCAAAAGCGAAAGCTTACAGCTCATATAAAACAATAGCACAAGAGGGAAAACAAAGCAATAAGGTACTACCCAATGTGATGAACAGAATAGCATCCCACATTCAACACTATCGTTCAACATGAACGGTCTGAATGCCCCACTCAAAAGACATAAACTGGCTTAATGGATAAAAAATCCTTGCCCAAATATATGCTGTTACCAAGAAACCCATTAAACTCATAAAGATGACACAGACTCAAGACAAAACAATAGGGAAAGATATTAAAACAAATGGATCTCAAAGCCAAGCTGGTGTAGCCATTCTCATGTCAGATAAAATTGACCTTAAATGAACAATGATTAAAAAAAAAAATAAAGATGGTCATTATATAATGATAAAAGGAATAATTCAGCAAGAAGAAATAACAATCCTAAACATATATGCATCTAACACATGAGCTCCCAGATCCATAAAGAAAATTCATAACACAAATAGATCTAAGCAAAGACATAAACAGTAGCATCATAATAGCCAGGGACTTTAACACCCACTGACAAAACTGGAGAGACCATCGGTGCAAAAAAATCAACAAAGAGATACTGGACATAAATGGAACTCTAAAACAAATAGATCTAATAGATGTTGCAGAACACTCTGCCTGAAAACTACAGGATATACATTCTTTTCATCAGCACATGGGGAATTTTCCAAGATTTATCATTTCCTAGGCCATAAAGCAAGTCTCAGCAAATTGAGAAAAATTGAAATCGTACCATGTATCTTTTCAGACCACAGTGGAATATTACTGGAAATCAATTCCAAGAGAAACTTTCAAATCCATACAAAGGGAAATTAACCAACCTGCTGCTGAATGATCCTTGGGTCAATGATGAAATTAAAATGGAAATCAAAAAATTCATTGAACTAAAAAACAAAGAGACACAAGCTTTCAAAATCTATGGGATTCGGAAAAGGCAGTGCTAGGGGATAGATTCATAGCCTTAAATTCTTGCATCAAAAAGACAGAAATATCACAAATTACCAACCTGATGTCACATCTCAAGGAAATAGAAAAAGAACAAACCAAACCCAAAGCCAGCAGAATAAAAGAAATAACAAAGGTCAGAGCAGAACTAAATGAAATGTAAATAAAAGAACAAACAACAACAACAAAAAATATGTCAATGAAACCAAAAGTTGGTTCTTTGAATAGATAAACAAAATCAATAGACAGTACTCACTATTAAATTGGAACTAACTGACAAGCACACAAGTGCACAGAGGGAAGTAAAACTCAGTGGAAATCAAGCAGTGGGAAGGGGACAGGAGTGGAGGGGCAAAAACCTACCTAATGGGTACAATGAACACTATTTGGGTGATGGGCACACCCATAGCCATGACCCAAGCATTACAAAAGCAATCCATGTAAACAAAAATGTTGTACCACCTTAATATTTTGAAATTAAAATATCTATAGACCACTATTCAGAATGATGAGAGATAGAAAAGGCTTAAATAACCTCCATCAGAAATGAAAAATGAGACATTACAACTGATACCACAGAAATACAAAATGTCATCCATGAATACTACAAAAACCTGTATGCACACAAACTAGAAAATCTCTTTTTGCCAACAATATGATCCTCTATCTAGAAAACTCTAAAGATTCCACCAAAGGACTGCTAACATTGATAAATAAATTCAGCAAAGTCTCAGGTTTCAAAATTAATGTACACAATCAGTAGCATTTCTATATACTAAGACTAGTGAACCTGAAACTCCAATAAAGGACTCAATACCATTTACAATAGCTATAAATAAAACAAAATAATTAGGAACGTATTTAACCAAGGAGGTGAAAGATCTCTATAAGGAGAACTACAAAACGCTTATGAAAGAAATCATAGATGACACAAGCAAATGGAAAAATATTACATGCTCATAGAATGGTAGAATCAACATCATTAAAATGTCCATTCTACCCAAAGCAATTTACAGTTTCAGTGTAATCCCCATAAAAATAACAACATCTTATTTCACAGATCTGGATAACATAATCCTAAGCTTCATTTGGAACCCAAAAAGATTCTGAATAGTCAAAGAAATCTTAAGCAAAAAGAACAAATCTGGACTCATCACATTACCTGACTTCAAATTATACTGCAAGTCCATAGTAACCAAAATAGCATGGTGCTGGCATAAAAGTAGAGACATAAACCAATGGAAGAGAATGGAAAACCCAGAAATAGAACCAAATAGCTATGACCAACTGATCTTCAACAAATCAAACAAAACGTACACTGGGTAAACATCCCCTATTCAATGAAATGGTGCTGAGAAAATTGGATAGCCAAATGCAAAAGAATGAAAAAGGACCCATATCTCTTGCCATATACAAAAATTAATTCAAGATGGATAAAAGACTTAAATGTAAGGTATAAATCCATTAAAATTCTAGAATAAACATAAAGCTCTTCTAAACATAGGCCTATGCAAAGAATTTATGACTAAGACCCCAAAGGCAAATATAGCAGCAAAAAAATAAATGAATGGACTTAATTAAATTAAAAAGCTTTTACACAGCAAAGGAAATAATTAATAGAGTAAACAGGCAACCTACAGAATGGGAGAAAATATTTGCAAACTATTCATCCAACAAAGGACTGATATCCAGAACCTACAAGAACTCAAGCAAAACAGAAAGAAAAAAACAAAGACATAAAATATGGGCAAAAGACATGAACAGAATTTTTTCAAAAGAAGATAGACAAATAGCCAACAGACATATGAAAAAATGTTCAATATCACTAATCAACAGGGAAATGCAAATTAAAATGACAATGAGATACCACCTTACCCCTGTCAGAATGGTCATTTTTAAAATGTCAAAAACAATAGATGCTGGAATGGATGCAGAGAGAAAGGAACATTTACTTATACACTGTTGGTAGGACTGCAAATCAGTACAACCACCAGGGAAAACAGTATGGAGAGTCCACAAAGAGCTAAAACAGATCTACCATTTGATCTGGCAATCCCACTGCAGGGTATCTACCAAAAGGAAAAGAAATCATTTTATCAAAAAGACAGCTGCACTTGAATGTTTATTGAAAACCAATTCACAGTTGCAAAGATATGGAGTCATCCTAAGTGCCCATCAATACATGAGTGGATAAAGCAAATGTGGTATATAAACACCATGAAATACTACTCAATCATGAAAAGGAATGAAATAATGTCATTGGTGATAACTTGGATATAACTGAAGACCATTATGCTAGGTGAAGTATCTCAGGAATGGAAAAACCAATATCACATCTTATTATTAAGAAGTGGGAGGTAAACTATAGGTGTACATAGGCACAAAAAGATGTAAAAGACATTGGAAACTAAGGGGGGAGAGGAGGAGGGAGGTAAGGGATAAAAACTTACCTATTGGGTACAATGAACAGTGTCCTCATGGTGGGCACACTGAAAGCCCTGACTTCAGAATTATAGATTGTATCCATATAACAAAAACTGTTGTACCCCCAACAGTTTAAATTTTTTTTAAAAAATGTATTTATCAAAAGATTAAAAAATACTTTAAGTGCTCTGGAAATACTGAGTACGAGTGAATATTTATCTTCATATGAATATTTGTGAGTAAAAATTTTTAATATTACAAATCAGTGGGGGAAAAAAATGGACTACCTTTTAAGCAAGCCTACTACTCTCCTACTACAAAGAAAAAAATTGTAAATACCAGGGGGAAAAAATTTCTCCATATTTTGGCTCCAATCCAAATATTTATTTGACTCTTTTTCCATATTTTGTCCCCATTCTTTATGTACTGTAACAAAGATGCCCAACTTTTTATATAATTCTTTCATCTATATTCTACATTCCAATTATTTTCTTTTTCCTCAAGAACTTTAATCATGTTACTTCTCAGGAATGCTAATCATGCCATGTCATCCCTGTATTTTTTCCTTTCGCCTCCTTCATGGTCTTTCCATTGGCAGTTTAATTAGGCCCAAATCTCTTCATTACTACCCTGTACTTTCCACCATTGCCCTGAGACTCTCTGCCTTTGCCGGGTAGTTAAAAGAGTAAACAGAGTCCTTAATAGTCACTGCTCAGCCTACTTATGGATATGTATATCTCCCATTAGGTTCCAATGCAAATGAGATACATTTCAACCCTATCCCACTAAAGTAGCATTTGACGCTATTCACTTATCACTCCTTTAAACAAAATATCATGTGTTGGTTGTGTTTGGTATATGTTGTACAGTTTATATTAGCATGTTTAATATAAAAAGTAATTTTCTAAAATTACCTATAATCATACAGAACTTACTTAATATTCTGTTTTTTGTTTTCAATCATATTTATTATAATTATCTACAGATAAATTTACACTGCCTTTTCACCCAATATTTTAAATATAACATTAAGTGGACTTAGAAATTTTATTTTAAAAGGTAACAGTTAATTTTATATAAGCATGTAAGTAAATTGACCAATTCTCATTTTTTCAATGTAATTATATTACTGAACATAAATAAAATTGTAGTTAATATACACATAAATAAATTTGTGTTACTCTCATTATTTTAATAGGAAAAATATCTGTAAATAAAATCATGAGGTAAAGAATAAAAGGTATTTAAATAATTTTTCACACATTTAATGAATTTTTTTTACTATATAAAACCTAAAAAACACAAAAAGGTATAATGAAATTTTTGTCTAATTTAAAGTTCCTTTTAAGTGTACATATGATTTCTAAAAATAATTAAACTAATGCCATGCACACTGATTTCTAGCCAAACATTGCTTATAAAGAACAGGAATATATTGATAATTTTCATAATACATTAAATATTTTGAAAATATATTTTTTACATAGTAAATACTAATCTGTCATATGTATATAGTTAGTCTAGTCTTATTCCAATCACAGACTGTTTTAAGTAGTATGTTTTAAACTTTGGTATTGTATTTCCCACTAGGAGCTCTTCTTTTTTCAAAATAATATTTATTCTACCAGATGAACTATGTAAACATAAAGCAATATGAACCAAAATTTATTCTTTTGTTTTTAATTAACTTGCCGAAATGTTTTCAAATTTAGTTAGGAGGGATTTATAATATTGCAATACTGAATCTTCAACTTTGATATATATATTTCATATTCTTCTTTTCTTCCCTTTCGTTCAGATTTTCAGCTTTTGTCATATTGTTTTGATTTTTGTTTTTTACTTTTTAAAAATATGTATAATTTGGTTTTGCTATTGTAAATGGAATCTTTCTTTTCAATAAATTTCCAACTGGTTATTACCATTTTAACCAAATCTTTAAAATGTCAATATTTATTTTGTATCTACTGCACTAGACACTTATATAGTTTTTAAGTGGTCAGTTCTCAAATTATATTTAAATATTACTTGAAATAATGTATTTTCCTCATTTTACCCAACTTTTATATCTCTGTTCCTTTTTCCTGATCTATGGCTTTCTGTATATCTTCTAAAACAATGCCATAATAACATTGATAGGTGATATATTTGGTTTATTAATGATATTAATGGAAATGGTGAGTTTCGAGTCATTGTACATTATGGTAACAGTTACTTTGAGATAAACATTATTTATCATAATTATGAAAATACTCATCATTCCCAACTTATAAAAACTTTCAAAGAATCAGAAATAGTTTGTATCTTTTAAGCTTTTATTAATATAATCACTATGGTCATATAATCAATAACTTGATTTACATTAAAACATTCTTGAACCAATTTTGAATCGATACATTAAAATTTACATTCTGAATTTCCAGATAATGAAAAATAATAGTGGCTACCAAGATATGCATTTCTCAGTAATACATCCAAAAATAACACAGAACAACAACAAACAATACAAAAACCATGCCTTCATTGTAACTTGAAGATAGAGAATGCCTAAACTTCACAATAAATGTAACTAGAAAGAGAAAAATCACTACATCTCAGAGCATGTTCTCATATGTTCCTGCTCCACCCCAGGCCTGCCACAAGCCTTTGGAAGAAGCAAAAGCTGATTTTCTGAGATCAATTAAATGGATAAATCTTTAACTAGATTAACCAGAATAGGAGAGAGAAGATACATATTAATAACATCAGGATTGAGAGGGGTGACATTACTACAGATTCTAGTCAGAGTCCTCACTGCGACAGAAGGAAAGGAAACTATGAATAGTGGAAATGTAAGGGAAAAGTCTACAGGGTTGAAATTAAAGTGAAGGTATTGGCATGAAGTTGTAGTTAAATTTCTTAGCTCTGCCCCTTGAGAGAGCCTAGAAGGCATCCAAGTATCAACGAGCCCACCTAGCAGCCAAATTTTGGTTTTTAAATAAATATTTCAAAGGCTCTTGTAGAGTTTTACAATAGTTTCAAACAGGTTGCATTAAAAAAATAATAGAAAAGATTAATAGAACACAAAATATGAACAAGTCCTTTAAGCCCAGAAAACAGCTCAGAGATTTTAGGATTTTTTTCCAGTACTTCATATAGATGCCCAATAATAACTATTGGCCAACAGCTTAGAGTATAAAATAAAAATTATAAAAATATTGACGGTCAACTCTCATAATAAAATTCCAAAAGTAGAGTTGGGAGTTCTAATCCAGTCACAAGATACTTGTGCAGAAAGACAACAGTGTCCTTAAATTGTGAATTGAGATCCTCACACTTTCTTTTACTTTTAAAATACATGTTCATCATATTCATTCGATCTGTTCATGGTGATGAATGTATTTCTTTGTCAGTTTGCCCTTGAATTTACCACTAATATCTATTTTAATTTGTCTGTTCCCAGGAGGCAAGAATCATGTTGTTAAATTGATCCATATACTACTCAGCACAACAGATAATTAAATGAATTTTTCTTAATGATAATGAAGGTTTAAAAACAGTACTAAATTGGAAGTTTACAGATTTGCCTCCTCTTACTTCTGCTGGTCATTGCATTGATTGTGATGAACAGATGGTATGTGGAGAATTGTAAGCTATTTCACACAGAGATGATACTCTTTCTCAGCTTACCTCAGCCTCAATATCACTTAACCTTATGTTTTCTCCTAATGACACATATCGCCAAGCATTCCATTAGCTAAATTCTAGTAGCTTTAAAAAATTCTTAACAAAATATGTAATGAAAAACAAAATGTTAAAAACATAATTATCATTAAGTTTATAGTAAGCATTTGTCAAAGTTTTGTTTAATTCATCAACAATGGGCCAACAGAATGGCAAAAATGCTTCAAGAGAGAATACAAAAAAAAGTAATATAAAATAATAAGTAAAAAATTGGAAAAAAAGTAGGTTAGATTTTTAAAAAATGATTAATAAAATCATAACATCAAGTGTTATCTTCTTTACAAGACAAATCTATTGCATCAGTGCTGGAAAAAAAAATAACTTGCATATTATCAATTTTCTTCAAGTTCACTTCTAACTACATAATCTGGCTCCCAGTGTTAAAAATAAATAGTAAGTCAAACAAGTTATATGCTCTTAGAAAGTCAGATGACCTAGTTTGATAGTGCTTTAATATGACATTGAAAGTACACACAATTTTTTTCTGTCTTATTTTCAGGCTTTAAGTTTCTTTGACAAAATATTAAATTTACTTGATATTAAATTCAAGATATAAAAAATTATATAATACACAACAAAATTGTTCTCTAAAATCTTAAAAAAGAAGATTGTTTGCCAATTTAATTTTTAAGAAACTGTATTTTTTAAGGTTTATAACAATAAGAACCAGACATGTAAAGTATAAGTAAATAGCCACAATTTTATGGTCCAAATTATATGAGTATATGAGTATTATATGAGTATATGATATATACACATATATATATACACAGTATATAATATAAATACACATACACACTCAAACAAATGTTGATATGAACCTAACTTTCTACTTCTTTGGAACACTATATAGTCTTAAACTAGGCAAAGAAGTAAAACAGTGAAGGTAAGAGAAATATCTGATGTTATGAATTTTTATCTTGTAATGATATACATAATATTTGTATGATGCATGTGAAAGTACCACTAGGTGGTTCCCAATTTCTTATCCTCAGAAGATTTACTGAAAAATTAGGATTTATACACTTTTATAAAATACTTCTGACCATTGTGCTTTTGCATTTTGAATGTTGTATAGCTTAATTACTTATTCTATAATTATTTTTTATTTTAAAAAATAATTTTTCAAAGTTCTTTTGATAATTGTGAAACATTATACCCACCCTAGTTTTCCCATATTATTTGAAGCTATGATCTGTTTTCCTGACCACATTTGAATGTATATGTTTTTCCTCAATGATGTAAATTCATTTGTTATGATAGTAGCTTCATTTATGGGTCACTGGCATGATTTGGTTCACTTATTTCCTTGATAGTTTAGACTCATGTTTGCATTTATTTGAAAAGAGAACACATGATTCCAAAAGTGTTGCAAGAAGAAATATGTTAAATGTTGGGTCTAAAATACTAATCTTGAGAGAGTTCCCTTAATTTACTGTCATAATAAACTGCTTGCTGCTTTCTAAAATTAATCAGAGCCAAACACTACAGCTATTGTGCAATTTAAACTTCAGATATTTCAGGGCATATGAAATGGTGTTTTGCTTTCCTGTTTAGTAAGGTGATAGAAAAATGCATTTGCATCCACAAAATACATTTCATAAATGAATAAGAAATATGTTTAAAATCTCAAATTATTTTTCACTAGCTTTCAGAAAGCTAAGAAGTTTCAAGTCTTGTTACTTATTTGTTAGGCTAACATTTTAGTGATAAGACTTCTATCTTAGTTATCATTCATTTTGTTAGCTAGGCACCATTTGTTTTTTAGTGACCTACCAAAATTATTCATAAACAGCATTCATAAATGCACATTGTCTATATAGAATCTAGTCAGGAATCCTTTTTAACACAAAAGTAATAACATTCAAAGCTTGTGAAATCATATCTACTGTTTTCAGCAACTGAGCTACTATTAACAAATATTACAAAACTTCATGTACAGTAAGCTATGTACCTCTAAAGAATATGTACAAAACTAGAAGTTACTTTAAGCTACGAATAATGTATTAATCATTTCCAAAATCAGAAAAAGTATAGGCCTGTTCAGGAATTCTATTTCTTCCTGATCCAGTTTTGGGAGGTGTATGTTTCCAGGAATTTTTTCATTTCCTCTACTTTTTGTAATTTATGTGTATAGAGATTTTTGTAATATTCACAGATGATATTTTGTATTTCTGTGGTATCAGTTGCAATATCTCCTTTTTAATTTCTGATTGAGCATATTGGGTCTGTTCTCTTCTATCCCTGATTAATCTAGCAAGATGTCTATCATTTTTATTTATCTTCTCAAAGAACCAAGTTTTTTGTTTTGTTGACCTTTTGTATTTTTTGTTGTTGTCGTTTTCTATTTCATTCAGGAAGAAATAGAACTCCTGAACAGACCAATAATGAGCAGCAAGATTGAAGCAGTAATAAAAAATCTCACAACAACAAAAATTCCCTGAACCAGATGAATTCATGCCAAATTCTATCAGATCCACAAAGAAGAACTGGTAACTATACCACAGAAAGTATTCCATAATATCTAAAAGGAGGGACTTCTCCCCAACTCATTCTGTGAAGCCAGTATAACCTTGATACCAAAGTCAGAAAAGAACACAAGAAAAAAAAAAAACAAAACTACAGACCATTATCCCTTACAAATGTAGATGCAAAACTCCTCAACAAAATACTAGCAAGCCAAATTCAACAGATAAAAAAAAAATCCACCATGACCAAGTGGGCTTCATCCCAAGGATGCAAGGGTAGTTCAACATACATAAATCAATAAATGTAACTCCACATAAACAGGAGCAAAAACAAAGATAACCCGATCATCTCAATAGATGCAAAAAGCATTTGACAAAATCCAGCATCCTTTCATGATAAAACCCTCAAAAACTAGATAGAGAAGGAACATATTTCAAAATTATAAAAGCCATAAGTGACAAAGCCACAGACAATATCATATTGAATGGGGAAAAGTTGAAAGCATTCTCCCCAAGAACTGGAACAAGACAAGGGTGTGCATTCTTACCACTTCTATTCAACATAGTACTGGAAAGCCTAGCGAGAGCAATCAGGAAAAAGAAAGAAATAAAGGGTAGCCAAATTGGGGAAGAGGGGGTCAAGCTATTGCTTTTCACTGGCAATATGATCCTGTATCTAGAAAATCCCAGAAACCCCATCAAAAGACTCCTGGAATTGATAAATAAAGTCAGCTAAGTCTCAGGTTACAAAATCAATGAACACATAATAGTAGCATTTCTAGCTACCAAGAACAGTCAAGCTGAGAGCCAAATCAAAGACTCAATAACTTTCACAATATCTACAAAGAAAATAAAATACTTAGGAATAGACTTAGCCAAGGAGATGAAAGATCTCTACAAGGAAAACTACAAAACACTGAGGAAAGAAATTGGATATGACACAAAAAAATGAAAAACTATATTGCACTCATGAGTTGGTAAAATCAACATTGTTAAAATGTCCACATTGTCCAAAGTGAATTACAGATTCAACACAATCCCCATCAAAATATCAACATCATATTTCAGAGATCTAGAAAAAATAAATCTACTCTGTATTTTGAACTCAAAAGGAGCCCAAATAGCCAAAGCAATCTTAAGCAAAAAGAACAAATCTGGAGGTATCACATTACCAGACTTCAAACTATATTACAATGCTGTAGTAACAAATAGAGCATGGGATTGGTACAAAAATAGAGACATAGATCATTGGAACAGAACAAAGAACCCAGAGATAAAACCATCTACCTATAACCAACTGATCTTCAACAAAGCAGACACAACATACACTGGAGAAAAGATACCCTAGTCAATAAATTGTGATGGGAAAATTTGATAGCCACATGCAGAAGAATGAAACAGTACCCCTATATTGTCATCAATCCAAATATTAACTCAAGATGGATAAAACATTTAAATGTAAGGCATGAAACCTTAAAAGTTCCAGAAGAAAATGTACAAAAAACTCTTCTAGACATTGTCCTAAGCAAAGAATTTATGACTAAGACCCCAAACGTAATTACAACTACACAAATAAATACGTTACTTGATTAAATTAAAAATCTTCTGCTCAGCAAAGGAAATAAACAACAGAGGAAATAGGCAACAGAATGAAGAAAATATTCACAACGTATACATTTGATCAAGGGCTAGTATCCAGAATCAGCAAAAAAATTCAAACAAGTCAGCAAGAAAACAACAAACAACCCCATTAAAAATTGGGCAAAAGACATGAACAGAAGTTTTTCCAAAGAAGATAGACAAATGGCCAACAAACATTTGAAAAAATGTTCAACATCACTAATCACCAGGGAAATGTGAATTAAAACCACAGTGGCATATCACCTTATGCCTGTCAGGATGGTCATTATTAAGAAGTCAAAAAACAAAAGATACTGGCACAGATGCAGAGGAACACTTATACACTGTTGGTGGGGCTGCAAATTTGTACAACCCCTATGGAAAACAGTATGGAGGTTCCTCAAAGAAATAAACATAGACTTACCATTCAACCCAGCAATCACACTACCGGGTATCTACCCAAAGTAAAAGAAGTCATTTTATCAAAATGTCCCTGCAGTTGAATGTTTATTGCAGCACGATTCACTATTATGAAGATGCAGAATCAGCCTAAGTGTCCATCAATTCAGGAGTAGATTAACAAAATGTGATATATACACACATACCCTGGAGTACTACTCGGCTGTAAACAGAAATCAGTTAATGTCTTTCGCAGCAAATGGGATGGAATTGAGACCATTATCTTAAGTGAAATATCTCAGGAATGGAAAAACAAATACCACATGTACTTTCTAATAATTTGGAATTAATTGATGAACCCACATGGGCACAGAGAGAAGTAAACTTCATTGGAAATCAAGAAGGGGGAAGGGTGACAGGGGATTAAAAACCCACTTTGCAGGTACAATGAACACTATTGACATGATGGGCACACTAATAGCCCTGACTTAAGCATTATAAAAGGTATCCATGTTATAAAAACATTTATACCCCCTTAATATTTTGAAATAAAAAAGAATTAATAGATATTACTTGCATATCTATACTTCAGCAAAGCTTAAAATCATGAATAGATGAAGTAAATTTAAAAATTCACCCACATGGAATTATAAACCTGTAAAATGCTAGAGGCAGGCTGGCCAATAGAGTAACCACTAGCCTGCTTGTGCCTACTTAAATTTAAATTAATTAAAATAAAATGAAATTAACAATTCAGGTCCTCAATCACAGTGGCAACATTTGAAATGCACGATAGCCATATGTGGCTAGTAGCTGTAGTACTATACAGCACAGATGCAGAACATTTCACCATAGCAGAATGTTTTGTTGGACAGTGCTGGACTAGAGCAGAGAGTTTCAGCTTCTCCATTAAACCGACTTTAACAATATGTTGACTAACTTTTATCCTAATTTTACCTATATTAGGTGTTCTATGAAAATATAGAAAATTCTGTTTCTAAGGTATGTATATCCATGTTTATCTGTTTAGAAACATAATACTACATCATTTTGCATGTTTTTTTTCTTCCAAGGACTAAGAGTAATATATTAAAATCTACTAATAATTGGCTTCCTGTCCATTTCCACCTGCATGTTGAATAGCTATTATGAACTGAACGTTTGTGTTTTCCCAAAATTCATATGTAGAAGCCTTAACCTCCAATGTGACAGTCATAGAAAATGGGGCCTTTGGGAGGTAATTAGGGTTAGATGAGGTCTTGGGAGCGAGGTCCACATAATCTGATTAGTGCCCCTATGAAAGGAACACCAAAGAGTTTGCTTGCTCTTTCTTTGCCATGTAAAGACACAGTGAGAAGGTGGTCATCTGTAAGCCAGAGGAAATCCCCTACCACAACTCGACTGTGTGGCACCCTGATTTCAGATTTGAGCCTCCAGGATGATGAGAAATAAATCTGTTATTCAAGTCACTCAGACTATGGTATTTTGTTGTGGCAGCCTGAGCTAAGACAACACACTTTCCTTAAATGTCATTATATATTGCAAATTTATTTAATGCACAGAGGATGGAAGCTGTGATAGCTTATGTTTTACTTGTAACTATCATTAATACCAAAAGGTATCTGTGACCTGTCTCTTTTTTAAAAATTTTTCAAAATGAGTATGATTCTCAGCACTGTTTGAGAACAATGATAGGTAACAAAAATATTATAAAACAATGTCTTGCTTCTTTTTATTTCTTCTTGTGAATTGGAAGTGAGAACCTAGTTTTCAATTCTCTTCTGTATAGGGAAAAATGTGTGCCTGACACCTCAAGAAAGAATGACAGCTTAATTTCTCCCTGCTTCCACACTTAAAACCAGGCTTTAAATTGTATGATTTACTATTTCCCAAACATATATTATTTTCTATTTGTCTGTGTTCAGAATATATACTCTTCATAATTTCTACTTCATCACAACTCTACCTCTAAAATTTCTCCTGATCTTAATAATCTTAATACACATTGAATCATTTATTTTATTGTATTTTATTTTTTTATTTCAGCATATTATAGGGGTACAGATGTTTAGGTTACGTATGTTACCCTTCCCACCCCCCCAAATCCGAGTTTCAAATATGTCCATCCTTCGGGTGGCGCGCATTGCACTCTTTGTGTATGCATATACTTGTCCCCACATCCCTCCTCCCCACTCCCCCGCCCCCCTCGCCCCTGCACAACATCCAATAGATGTTATTCTTATATGTGCACTTATGTGTTGATCAGTTAATACCAATTTGACGGTGAGTACATGTGGTGCTTGTCTTTCCATTTTTGGGATACCTCACTTAGTAGAATGCATTCCAGCTCTATCCAAGAGTATACAAGAGGTCTATATCACCATTGTTTCTTAAAGCTGAATAGTACTCCATGGTATACATATACCACATTTTATTAATCCACTCATGTATTGATGGACACTTGGGTTGTTTCCACATCTTTGCAATTGTGAATTGTGCTGCTATAAACATTC
>CAUYRB010049170.1:0-14725 GCA_963574695.1 Propithecus perrieri
GATCCTCCTGCCTCAGCCTCCCGGGTAGCTGGGACTACAGGCATGTGCCACCATGTCCGGCTAATTTTTTTCTCTATTTTTAGTTCTTTGGCTAATTTCTTTCTATTTATAGTAGAGACAGGGTCTCGCTCTTGCTCAGGCTGGTCTTGAACTCCCGAGCTCAAGCAATCCTCCCGCCTCGGCCTCCCAGAGTGCTAGGATTAAAGGCGTGAGCCACCACGCTTGGCCAAGATTGCAAATTTTAAAACTAGATTCAGCAGGAAAATTGTGAAAGATATCTCTCCAAAGATGTTGCATTTCTTACAACAGAATATTTTAAACAAATGTATATCAAAAATTAATATTTTAAGCAAAATTTTATCAACATCTGTGTAGAAAAATTATCTGCTTTGCTATAACTGTATGTTACAATTAAATGATAGACAATGCAACAACTCACAGTAAGATTTGGTTGTAAATCTTAGTGGGAAAGTGAAAATGAAATTGAAAATGAGAGTGACAACTCACTTTTTGTACATTTTAAAACTACTACCCTATCTCTTCCTCATATATTAACCTGTTTGCTAAATAAAAGCCATAGGAATTTTTATTAACCTGTATGTGAGCTCAGGTATAATTATGTACGTCAGAAGAGGAAATCAGAATTGGCTAAGCATAAACAGCTTATGTTAGATGGAGTTATGACCCCAGAAGCTAATGTGAGAAAATCAGCCACGTATGTGCAGTTCTTTCTAGCACGAGAAGAGGCTGCTTGTCAAGTGTCTCCAGAGGATTTTTTAATGGCCTTTCCCACATCCTTTCAGGACTACTGTAAGCTACGTTAGCACTTCACTGAACTCACGCAACATTTTCTTTCCTGATCTATTTACCAATCCAACACCTACTGTGTTTTGGAAGGGAAATGCACTGGGGGAATTAAAAAAATCTATAATATTGAGTATGATTCCTAATAATTTGAAAATAAATACACAAGCTCTGCTCTAGTGCATTTTACTATCATTTTACACAAAATATTATTTTATACTTGATATGCTACATCGGTACTATTTTTTTGCAGTAGATTCTAAAAATATTTTGCTCAAATATAATACAAGCATTCACCACAAAACATAAATATTTAGATATTCTAAAAACTTTAGAGATTATGATGATGATTTGGTTGAATCAAAGTCAAAAGACAAACTCTCTGGAACAAAAATTTTACTTAAAACCTATCTTGCTATTTCATACATGTACGTATTTCTCCAAACATGCTGAAATCAAGACCAGCTCGAGAACTTCATAAAATGAAAATTATTGAATTTTTCCACTTTCCACAAAGCCTTCTATGACTCTATGCAGTTACGTATAAGTTAAAAAAAAAATGACATGTTTACCTATGTATGATAAAATTTCAAGGCCCAAAAATGGGCAGTTTCAGCTCATTTTTATGAAAGCTATTTGCAGAAATTCATCAGATGCCTGTTATTGTGCTATGAAATAAGCCATTTCTACACAATGTTTACCATCGGTAAACCTCTTAGACAAAGAGGTCCCCAGCCCTTGCAGGAAGAAGAAAAGTCAATTCAGAACCAAACAGACAAGGAAACTACCTTCGGTGCCCCATTTCTTTTCGTAGTGTAAATATACCTTCTTCTCACTTCATACGTTAAAGAAGCCTTTACCTAGAGAATTTTTATTGTTTCACTCTAAATTAAGATTTTATTTAATAGAATTGATTGTTACAACTGAAGTTTGAGTTTATTATATTTTCACTGTATTTAACAAATATTTAAAAGGCACTTTTTTAAGTGCTTTACCAATATTTAATATCACCTGTATTACAAACAAGGAAACAGGAACAGAGAAGTAACTTCCTGAAGGTCATACAACTCGTAACTAACAAAGCCAGAACTCAATTCAAGAATTCTCTCTCTGGAGTCTGTATTCTTTTCCAATATGCTATGCTAGACAGTGGAAGTATAAATTATAAAATTAGAAATTGTTACATAATTTTACTTTTCATATTCATAACTAAAATAAAAATGCTTTTAAAGGAACTCAGTACCTGGTTCACAATTTCTCTCTTCACTCCTTATGCCATCATCCTATACAACCCTACCATGTCCACTGTTAAACCATAAACAACTTTAACCTTTTTCCAGTGTGTTGATTATCTCTTAGGCAGCAAAACATAGAGTTAAAAGGTAGGGCCCTGGAACTGTGCTCTTTGAGTTTGTATCTTAATTCTGCCACTTAAAAATCATGTAACTGTGTGCAAGTTATTTAGTCTCTCTGGACATCTGTTTGGGTTGTTTGAAGGATTAAGTAAGTTAAAACTCATGAAGAGCACTTAGATAATAAGCATATATATATTGTTATTATTACCTGCTTTGCTCAGTACAAGCGCCCACTTCATAAAGTGTTGCAAGTTTTAACTCAGACGTTCTTTGAAGCATCCAGTTCACTGTTAGAGACCTAGGAGGAGTTTAAAAGGTGAATGTGAGTTTCTTCTCTCCAAAGTTCAGGCCCTCTTACTGTCTTCCCTAGTGTTGACCAGCTAATTGAGCTCCTTCTTTCCCAACTTTTCAACCAATTCTGCAAGTCATTTATATTTTGAAATCTAGGATTGAATTACAATATATCATATACAGAATAAAATTTTAAGTTTTAGAAAGCCATTCAATGTTCTGTGAACTTTAGCTCTAGCTTTCGTTTGTCTCATGTCCCTATTCTTCTTCATTTGTGTACACAGTGTTCCTATCACACCAGAGGAGTCACTAATCCAAACACACTTGATATGTCTGTGCTAGTGATCATGGCTTTCCTTCAGCTTGAATGTCCTCTTGGGTTACTCCTCTTAGCACAGGCCCCATTCAGAAGTTCTCTATGAAGCTTGTTCAATGCTGTAAAGACAATTTATTATTCCTTCATCTGTGCTCCGAAGGCACACCACTGCAATCTTCCAATAGTTCTAATTACCTCCCATTATATTTCACAATTAGTTGCACACCTATCTGTGTCAACGTGCAGAGTAAAATGGCATGTATTTACCCCTCTGCATTAAGAACAATGCCTGTTATGTAACAAGTTCTCAATAAATATTTGTCATATGCACAAAATGTAGATTGAATACTTAATGATCCCCCAAGGACAACTTGAAAAAGGTAGCTATGTCAGATATACAGAAGGAAAACAAAATCTTAATATTTGCATTGGAAAATTGGTTGGCATTCAACTTCTCAAAACAAGTTTGGGAAAAAATAATATAAAGCAGATACTCAGTTTATGGGAACAAGCTGGAAAATGCTATTGCCAAACCATTTTTAAGAGTAATCAAGTTCTTTAAATTGAGCATAAGTCTGAAGCATGATCAGGTTAACAAAAAAGAAAAGACCAGTGTTATTTTGACTGAATTGAAAACAGAGTGTGGGGAAAATTTGTATTTTTTCCTCTGAAAACAGGGTGACTTTACTCCCTCCATTAAGTCAATTTCATGCTGAATCCTTAGCCAATACTTTAGATCTTTACAGATCCCTCCTGTCCCCACCGAGTGTATTTGTCCCTTTCATTCCTGCCTTGCTCTGCTTTCTGTTAAGTGGTTGCCTACTCACCTGAAATTTTGTGTTAATGGACATCAGTGTAATAACCTCCCTTATACTAAATGCATGTTTCGCAGAGATTTCTGGATTTAAACACTTGACTAAAGAAATAACTAAGAGTAGAATTTCATTTAATTAGTCAAGATAGCTAGTCAGCCTATAAATTCATTAAGTATCTACCATGTCAATGATTATAGGATACAGCATTGGCCTAAGGAAGCAAGGAAGACGGGTAAGTAAGTTAGGTGGGATAAATGTGATAGAATAATACAGAGTGTTGTGTATTTACATAACTGAAGCTTACAGCCTACTTTAGGGATCAGAAAGATATCATTAAGAAAATCATATGTAAGCCTAGCCTTAAAGCATGAGTTAGAATTAACTGAACAAACAGGAAGAGGTAGATTTGGATGAGAGAGTGGTCTTGGTAGTGGGATAACGTGTATAGATTTTGGGATGAGAGAAAAATGAGGGACTGTGGAAAGAATCAAGGGAAGTCTGCCATTTATGCAGAAGAGACAATGAAAGAAAGAATAGGATTCATGAGGCTGAAGACAATGGCAAGATAATCTGAAGTCTTCTAGTTGACCTCAGGATTTTGAATTTGGTCCTCTACCTTTTTTCCTCCTTCAAAAGATGCATCCTCTCTGCAGTTATCAAAGGCTATTCAGTCTACCTTTGCACTCTATCCCATCTCCTCTAGGGTACCAAGATTTTGCTCCTGTAATCACACCTCTTTCTTACCTGAATCATTATTTTTTTCATATTTATATTTTATTCCCATAAAAATATAAATATGATAGAAGAGATATCTTAAAAATAAAAATCCATTTTCCACAGGCTCATATTTTTTCTATCCCATTTCTCTGCACCTGTTATAGAAAATCTCATTCAAAAATTTGTCTATATTTACAATCTACACATTCTCACCAGTCCACCTCACTTCAGCATAATTTTATCAAAATTTTGTTCCCATGCTTGACTGAAACTATTGTGGCAAAGTAATCAGTGACCATCATGCATCATACAACTGATTCAAGAGCATGTATCAAGTCTGCATCTTATTATTTAAATCTTGAGATGGATTGAATTATTCTATTTATAGCAGAGAATTAGCCTATTTGGGACTGTCGATTTCAAAATGTCTGATGAACTCTCTTCCACAGTCATTAAATTCCTATGTGTTTAGCAGTTGAGAAAATGCCAGTATGTACTAATGTTTATAGTGGGGTCATTTTTTTCTTTGTTTAACAGGAGAGTTCCAAATGTAGGTTCACAGAGAGCAAAATGTTTTCCCTACCCCAATCTTCTTTACCCAAGTAGACTAGAAATATATAGGTGGGAAAATAAGAAAAAATAAACAAACAACAACAATAAAAAAAACCACATCGTTCTAATATCTAATACTCATGGAGAACTATTTTCATTACATGGTCAAGCCCATACTAGATTGAACTTCTTAAGTATATGCAAAAATGCTTTCTATGGAATAGCCAGGTCTTGGCATGCTATTATGTCTTGGAAAAAAGACACTCTGCAAAGTAAATTACAAAAGGCTAAAAATATTAGAGAGGAAACTAAAGATAAAATAATAAATAAAAATAAGGATGTTATAGTTTACACTCAGAAAAGGAAGAAAGGTAACTCGGCTCAATGGTTTTCAACTGTATTTTTCTTAATAGGAAAGCCCAATGTACATCGCCGTATATTTTGCGACTTGTCTGATAATACATATGGAATTATCTAGTAAGATATATATTTTATATGTGAAAGAAAATTACTTAACATGGTAAAAAACTAGCTTTATTTTAAAAATACACCATTTTGGCCACTCTCATAATGGGAAATAATTATTTTAATATACAGGTGTTATTATTATTAAATAATACCATCCTATCAAAAATTATAGAATTTCAACGTTTACATAGCTTATAAAATGGACTATCTCAAAATAATTATCAAAAAAAGATATAGGTTATAAAATGTCATATAAGAAAAATGTAGGTTATAAAATGCCACATATCTACTTACTAAATTTTTCACCAATATTCATATTTACAGGTTACCAGATATTATTATAAGCCTTGGGAATACTGTATTAATAAGGATAAAATGTATTGCTAAATAAATTGTAGATTTAATAAATAGAGGGTTTATGATTGCTATTCTTTATCTGTTACATAATTCTGTGGCTACAATGCAATGTTGCAAGTCTATCATTACCTAAAAAGTAAGAAATTTTACTATTCGTATTTAATTCCATTTTTTATCAGTTGTACTTACATTGAGTATATTTTATAACTTAATTATTTGTGACGAACACAGGTATCAGTAAGACAATACAATTTCAATATATCATTTAATTTCTATATAAACATTACACTTGAATAGCTGAAGTGATTTTTATGTCATTGACATTTCAACATGCTGAAGGCATAATACCTCTTACCTATCCATGCATTATGGTATATGGTATATTACTACTAACGAAGAGCCACAAGCCACAGCCTTGCAAGCTCTGGTGCTGCTATTGCTTTCTTTGGATTAATTTGGAGAAAAGTAATGAACAACAATAGTTGGTGAGGTATAGAGATGGCAGTATGAGTGATAGATTAAGCAAGAGAAAATGAAAGGTGAATATGTATGTTGTATTTTATAGTACATCCTGTTTACATACTTTGCAATTAATTAGTCAAATATCTATGACCTAAAAAGTGTTATGCTTTGTCACAAGGGTGCTTCAAGTCTGTTAGATCTTTATCATTTTCTATTAGTTGACTGTCCTCCCTACTGGGGTGGATTTTTCTCTCTTTATTCTTGGAATTTAGTACCATGAAAATGAGAAAAACATGGTATAAAAGTAACAGTTTTGAACAGGCATGGTACTGTGTATTAAAATAAGCAAAAAAATCATACAATATATTCTCTTCAGTTAAGTTAGTACCCAAAATAAAATGTTGGTTAGTTTTCTAGGAACTGATAATAACATATCGCCTATAGGAAATACTCTCTACAAATAAGCAAATCACATCTTTAAGAACTCAAAGTCAATGAATAGCGTCAAGCAAAGAGGACACTTACCATATTCCAATTGTTCATTTTACAGCTGGTGCTAGAGAAAGATTTTATTTTTTATTTTTAAGTTTAGAACACATGGAGGGAAATAAGAGAGTTTGAAATTTCTTGGTGAACCCTAACTTTTATGTGTTCGTCTTTGTTTATTCTTGGCAAAATGCAATCTAGTTTAAAGATAAAAAGGCTTAAATGGGCTATTAAAAATATCCTTGAACTTCAAAGAGCTCTTAAAGTGAACATTTTCACAATTAAAATAAGAATGAATGAAACCATGTGGGTTATATTTCCTTTAAATTATACATGCATTTAAAAACCAAGGAAAATGTACTTGAAAGATTAATTTTAGTTTTTATACAACTATATACTGTTGGTCAATAATGCCATGACATGTCTATACTTAGCTTAAAAACTAAGTATATCTAAAGCAGAAAAACACTTAACAGGCGATAGATCAGAAAAGAAAAGCTTACTTTACCAGAATGTAAATTCTCAGTATCACCTAAAATTATTTATTCATTTTCTGACCGTATATGACAATATACCATAAAATACTACTACGTTAGATCCAGCCTCTGCTTTCTGGAATAATTTACAGCCATGGTTAGATGAGTTCATTCGTTCACCCTAAAAACATAAAATCAATAAATAATAAAATATTTAGAGGATGCACAATGCACCACAGAGTGCAACGTGCATTTCAAGAGTGTGTACATGACTGAAGAAGAATCACCTCAAAAATTTGTGCTAAGAGGGAGGGATATGGATGGGGGAATTGAGAACTCTTTTATGTCACATCTGGAAATGAAGTCTAAACTTATGTGAGATTACATTTTCAAAGGATAGAACATAGTAGCTTGGCAAGCTACTGTGTGGTGGACATTCTAGGTACCTGTTACTGCTAATCAAATCAATTCAGTGTACAGTTACTGAGTCTCAGCTATAGTACTGTACAACTAGCAAATGTGCCCTGTAATGGGATAAATACTGAGAACTCTGCTTTCAAGAAGGTTCTTATGAAGCACTGAATCTTGGAGAAAAATCAAGAACTAATTGTATTTTCTTTACTCAAATCATTTTAGGTTCTCCAAAGTGAGATGGGACACAGAAAATATCAAGAAATATCTAAAATGGCAAAAAACATGTTCCAGGAAAATTCCATGAAATGAGGTTCAAACAAATGTGCCATTTCATGTAGATAAATAGATTACGTGTGTACATATATATATATATATATAATATATATGTGTGTGTATATGTACATAATACATTTATTACTCCTGCTGACTCTGGCTTTTCCCTCATCAGAAATCATATTCTAAAGTTTTTTCTAAAATGTGGTGCTAGAAGGTAGTCTGCGCTGTACGGCTTCAGTATATATACCAACTAGAATTCAGAAAGATGTTCTTTTTCCTTTTTAAAAGTAAAAATGGTTATATACACTGAAAGCCTCTTGTGAGGTTTTCAGTGTGTATAATAACATTTGGTAAGTATTTTAGTCATCTCGAGCTGCTACAACAAATACCATAGAATGGGTGGCTTAAACAACAGATACTTATTCTTCACACTTCTGGAAGCTAGGGATTTCAACATCGAGGTGCCAGCTGATTTGATTGGTAGTGAGGGTCCTCTTCCTGGCTTACAGAAGACCTGCTTCCTGTATCCCCACATAGCTGAGAGGGATATCGTTTTTTTCTAATATCGCTTCTTATAAGGACACTAATCCTATTTATGCAGCCCTTATTCTCGTGACTTAATTATCTCCCAAAGTCTCACTTCTAAATACCAACACATTGGAGATTAGGCTCCAACACATGAATTTTAGGAGAACATAAACATTAAGTTCATACTAGAAAGTAGAAAGGAAAACAACTACTATAGGCTGGGTGTGTTCATTTACACCTACAATCCTAGCAATTTGGGAGGCCCAGGCGGGAGGATCCCTGGAGACCAGCAGTTCAAGACCAGCCTGAGCAATACAGAAAAACCCTGTCTTTACAAAATGGAAAATTTAGCCCAACTTGGTTGTGGATGCCTGCAGTCCCAACTACTTAGGAGGCTGAGGCAGAAGGATTGCTTGAGCCCAGGAGTTTGAGGTTGCAGTGAGCTATGACAATACCATTTCACTCTAGCTCCAGCAACAGAGCGAGACCCTGTCTAAAAATAAAACAAACAACAACAAAAATACTATAGAGAAATCCATTGATTTTCACATACATTCATTTATTCATTTTACTATATATGATATTCACTTTTTCCAATATATTTGGGTGATTTTTATGTGTGTGTGTATACACACACAACATATATATATCTTTATATATATGTAAAAGCTCTTAAAAAGAACAATGAGGTTAGATTAGTTTAGCAAATATGAAAATATAGTATAATGCCTAAATAATCAAAACTATGTTGACAGACACATGAATAGAAAGAACAGTGGAAGATATTAGAAAGTCCAGAAATAGACTAAGGTACTTATAGTTATGATTAATTCTCAAATAACTGATATTGAGAAACAGTGTAGCTATTTGTAAACATAATAAGCTTGGATCCATATGCCCTTCATGATATATTTTATATATATATTTTACATATATATATTGCACAAATAAAGCTGTTTTAAACAATTCCTGATTATGTTGATGCTCTCTCCCATGTTCCCATGGGTTTTGAGACATCCTTCTGTGGTTGTTTCTCTGTCATTATACGTAATGGTTTTTAAAGGGTCTTTTTCTACCTCAAGGAAATGGAAATGGCTTGGCAGTGAATGTTCCATGACTACTAATGAGTTTTTTCCTCCTTAGCACTAAAAGAAAATTATTTGAGAAAGGAAATTCACTTACTCTAAGCAATTTTGCCATAAAATGATACCCATTTGAACTGCTTTCCATACTAAGATGCACGTACCATTCAAATGCATTAGTGCTAATGCTGTACAAGAGCTAAAAATAGTTATAATTATTAGCAGTATTACCAATTCTTATGATACAAATACCATAATTACATGTGTCTCTGCTCAAATTTACTCAAAAATTCTTTGTCAAGTATTTTCATTGAAGTGTAAATAAAAGACATTTCTTTCTGGTTATTTTATGAGCTAGTGGAAGCTTAAAGACTTACTTAGAAAGAAGTTTAGAGCCCGAAGAGAGTGTATATCATATTTTCCTAATGTTTCTAATTGGAGTAGATGAGTGATTTTTAAAAAAAGAAACAAAACATCTGCGGAGATTGAGGAAACCTATTATTCTCGTTGGCTAAATGAAACAAAGCTTTATTATATTAAGGTGCTCTGCTGGTCATAAAAACACTACTGCTTTGTATATGGAGGTGGAAAAAACCCTACGAATCCACATTCTTCAGAGATATCTGAAGGGAGCTGGTGTTTCAGAATGAGTGAAAAGACTTGGTTAAATGCCTACGAATATCAGTGGTGGTTTCAAATCAGATAAATTTGAGAAATTTCTGTGCTATTTCTTTATCTTTTAAAATATAGGTAAATTTGAAAGAAAAGACAATAAAGCATATTGCAATAATACACTAAAGTGTAATTAATTATATTTTCGCTGTGATATGCTCTGAAAATGACAGGGAGGGTTTGGGATAAAATCACATAGGATACAGAAGATGAATGTATGATGACCTTTAGATAAAAGGGAGATGATTGACATATGGCCAATTATTCTTTGTTCTTGCCAAGAATGGGACAAGAAGGAATTTTTTAAGTTCCATCAAAGAGGGACCTACAAGTAAAAATAAATGTTATTAGCTATAATCACTATGTTGTACAACAGATCGTTGAACTTATTCCTCTCATCTAACCGAAATGTTGTATCCTTTGACCAACATCTCCCCAATCCTCCTTACCCCCATCCCCTGTAACTATCATTCTACTCCCTGCTTCTACGAGGACAACTTTTTTATATTCCACATATAAGTGAGATCGTTCAGTATTTGTCTTTCTGTGCCTGTCTTATTTCATTTAGCAGAATGTCCTCCAGGCTCACCCATGTTGTCACAAGTGACAGGATCTCCTTCCACCACAAGAAATAAGAATTTGAGGTAATGGATGTGTTAATTAGCTAGATTTAGTCATTCCACAAATGTGTACATATTTCAAAACATTACGTTATTCATCATAGATATATATGATTTTATTACAATTTTTTTCAATTAATAAAAGAAGAATGGAAAGAGTTTAAGCAAACCAACTGTGACTTCTTCCCCCATTGGTATTGCAAACTTTAGAAAGTTAAACTGGGTGAGAAACCGTTAATAGAATGAGATGATGGGAAAGATACAGTCAAAGCAGAACTGATGTGACTCTATGCTGATCATGAAACATGGGCAAAGAGCTTCATAAAATGAGAGTAGCTGGGAATGTATCTAGGGACTTACTTGTTTTAAAGGGTCCTTAAACACATCCTTTCTAGAATTTTGTACCTTTACAATACAGCTCTTTTTAGAGGCTCATCCAAAGCATGACCATTATGAAGTCCAAGAGGCAAAAGCAATTGAATTCACAAAGTAACGGTGAGTGGGAAGGTGACGGTCAAGTGGAATACTAATGAAATTACTTTAAAATCTTACTAAAACATCCTTGAAAGCAAATCAACATCCGCCACATAGAGCAGAATGTAATCTGTGTTTGAGCATGAGCATTAATTGAAAAAAAAGTTAGTCCTATCAGAAATTTAAGGGGAAAATGATGGTATATGTATGTATATATGTATATACCTACATATGTGTGGGTATCTGTGAATCCCCATTGTCGATCACAGTGTGAGGTACATAGTATGGATGCAACACACATATATGACATGTATAAGATGTTATAAGACATATGTTATATGTCCTAAAATCCATTATATACTGTATGTCTTACAATACAGAAATATATAAGACATTATATACATACATAAGAAGAATTGTGACTTAACTATTCCCCAAAAAACATGCACTCTTCCAAGAGCCATGTTAGAGAAAAAACACTGTCTAAAATGGACTTATGTCTCAGCCACTTTTTGCTTCTTAGGATAGGAAAGCAGAGTCAGGAGAGAATTGCATAGAATCATAGATGGCTTGAATTTTCATAAGTCAATTACTGGTCACCGGATAGCTTAGGAGAGATCAGTAATATGACTCTATTCTGAATGATCACTACTTTTAGGGGTCCAATTCACAAAGCGGTGCTGACATCTGAAATAGATAAAATCAACAAAGATGTAGAAGAGACTACCCTCAGTATTATTATTGTTCATTGAGAAGCTATTTTCTTGAATTCCACATTCATTCAGTAAATTATATTAACATTTGTTATGCACGCAAATTACATCTGATGATAAGATTAAAGCCATATGTATATAAACCACACAAGTAAGGAATATTGTTGCTAAGGCAAAGGAGAGCACACCTATAAAAACAAAAATGTTTATTCCCTCCAATCTTCCTCCACTCTTACACTCCTCTACATTTCCACTTTGACCTATGAAAAAGTTATAACAATAACTTGAAGTTGCTCCATGTCTTACATTTGATCTACTTTCTGATAAATTTATGTATCAGTTAGAATGCTAACAGCTGTAGATAAAAGACCATGCAGCTAAAAGTGGCTGAAAGTTACAGACATACCACCTTCACATAATACAAATCTGAATGAAAGACCTGTTTGGGTTTTCCCTGTATGGCCGCAAATGGTTGCTACACAGTCGAAAGCATCCTGTGAAGTGAAGAGTATTCTGCTTCCATGTGCTCCTATCTATTGTAAAAATAAATAAAAACAAGTCTTAGATAGCCTGTCAGGTTCTGTTTGTCTGTACATGTTCATGCATTAGCTGCAAGATTGCATGGGAAAGAAAGTAGTTGGTATTTTAATCTACTACCATGGGAGAAAGTCTCTGTTAGAAAATAAATAAATAAATATAAAACCTGAAATTGAGGATAAAGCTGCAGGGACGGTAGACCAGCTGTGTACAAGAGTGCCTCTTTCCCCGGGCCCTCACAAACACTGTCTATGGTCAAATTTTGAAATTTTCCTATCTGATAAATGAAAAAATGGTATCACACTATGATTTGCATTTGCAGATTTTTTTACAATTAAGGGGTTGAAGAAACATATTATTCCACTGCTCCTCAAATAAGGGAACAATTCTCTAGTTTTCATTGGTTTTATGTGAGAACTATTATGTAACATCTAATTTTTTTTCATTTCAGCATATTACGGGGGTACAAATGTTTAAGTTACATATATGGACTTTGCCCCGCCCAAGTCAGAGCTTCATGCATGTCCATCCCCCAAATGGTGTGCACCGCACCCATTAGGTGTGAGTATAATCATCCCCTCCTCCTCCTCCCAACTACCTGACACCCAATGAATGTTACTACTATATGTGTTCCAGTGAGAATGGCTTTTATCAAAAAGTCCCCAAACAATAAATGTTGGCATGGATGTGGAGAGACAGGAACACTCATACACCGCTGGTGGGACTGCAAACACCTCTGTGGAAAATAATACAGAGATACCTGAAAGAGCTACAAGTAGAACTACCATTTGATTCAGCAATCCCATTACTGGGCATCTACCCAAAGGGAAAAAAGACATTCTATAACTTATCTAATTTTTAAAAATTTGTTTGAATATGTCATACATCAACATATTCAAAAAATTTAAAATGTATAAGTAGGTATGTAGTAAAATTTTCACTTAAGAAATCTTCCCATCTTAATATTTAAAACATTTATTCCTTCTTTTTATATAGCTTCATACTATAACATTGTATTGACTTACCATAATCTATTTAACTGTTCCCTCACCGATGAATGTGCACTTGCTCCCAATCGTTTGCTATTATAAACAATGCTGCACTATAAACCAGTATATATATTAATTTCACACATGTGCAAATAAATTTGTAGGATGAAATGCTAGATTATATAGTGCCTAATTTCCCATAGAGTTTGTAAGAACCTATTAATATTATACTGCCATCAGATATTCAACATTCAAGAACAGTGTATTGTCAAATATTGGCAACAGAATGTAATTTATATAATGAGGCTGGAAAAATTGTCATAGGTTCTTTTCCATGATTAGTCTCTGGCTGTATTTCTTTTGGGTTGTATGTCTTTATTCTTATTGATCTGGGGGAGCTCTTTATTTATTAAAAAGATTAGTTGTTTTCTGTGATACACATTGGGAATACTTTTTGTCAGTGTTTTGTTTGTATTATTGACTTTATTAATGGTATATTTGTGAAAGTTTCAATTTTTATGTAATAAAATTAAATTTTTTTGCATTCTGTCTTTATAGTGCTTTTTTGTTATTAATATAAAGAAGGTTTTATGTAAAAAAAATTGAAAAATGAACTTAATTTATTTCTTGAGTCCTCATTCTGCCTGACAGCAAAAACTTAATCATTGCAGGCTTAGTTAAATTACAATATCTTGGTCAATTCAGAAATTTTCTTCTTCCTCATATGCCTAGCTTTAAGCCTAAGTTCTAGGGGGCTAATGTACTGCCACACCTATGCGGTCCTGTCTTTGATTGTCATCATGCTGGCATCTAGTAGAAAGCACAATGTTACACGTGGTCCCTGCCATCTCTCCACATTGACATCTGTTGAATCATCCACATTTCCCTGCTCTCTGGTCACTGGGCCACATAGTTCTCTTGGGTTCTCCTCTTTAGATCTGCTAGTTTGCTCTTAGCTAAAACCTCCACGCTAAGGTTTCGAATTTATGTGTAGTTGTTACACTTGATTAATATTTTCTATTGTGGTTTTTGGATTTATGGTCATAGACAAGCCTTTCCATTTTAGTGATCATAAAAAAAAATTTTTCAATCTTATCTTCCAGCCTTATAGTGATTTTCTTTTTTACACTTAAAGTCCATTTTGAATTTATACTTTGAGGTATAGGAAATTTCTCCAGGTAGCCTTGGACTTGCCCGATTCTTCCCCCTTTCTCTCCTATAGTTTTCAAGAATAACTAGAGAATGTTCTGGAAATACAACATCCTGAGATAGGAAGGACTGGCCAGAATAGCTTGTGCTCTGTTCTAGCCTTCCCTTAGAT
>CAUYRB010049172.1:0-20301 GCA_963574695.1 Propithecus perrieri
ATGCCTGTAGTCCCAGCTACTCGGGAGGCTGAGGGAGGAGGATCGCTTGAGCCCAGGAGTTTGAGGTTGCTGTGAGCTAGTCTGACACCACTGCACTCTAGCCCGGGCAAAAGAGTGAGACTCTGTCTCAAAAAAAAAAAAAAAAAAAAAAATTTAAAAATTAGCCAGCCACGGTGGCATGCACCTGTAATCCCAGCCACTCAGGAGGCTGAGGCAGGAGGATTGCTTGAGTCCAGGAGTTTGAGGCTATAGTGAGCTATAATGACACCACTGCGCTATGGCCTGGACAACAGAGCAAGACCCAATATCTTTAAAAAAAACAAAAAGAATACACCTGGTGCCACGGAATTTTGCCCCTTAATAATGTTGCTTTGCTATAAGCCTTGCCTTCCAAGGAGACTGAGAATGGGGCAGTGGAATGAGATAGAAGAGAGAGACTGTGCTTCAGTTTTTGGAAGGTAGATAAAATTGCTGGCAAATACTTTCAGAAGCAGAAAATTTGTTGTGGAGTTTAATGTTACCAATAAGCAAAAACCTGTTTTCTCAATTCCTTCCCCTGTTCCCTCAACCCTTTTGGGCAATCTGGTTCTGGGGGTGCTTCCATATTGTCTTTGGCCATTGAAATAAATAATTATATAAATAAATGTTTGGAAGTTGCTAGGAGATGAAAACACTGTGCAGGGAGAGAACATTTCTGTAATGGGAGGAGGGGAAGAGACAAGTTAAAGAAAAGAAAGTTAGGAACCTTGCAGTGGAGCAGCTTTTGAGAAACAAGAACTCCAGAGTTTTGGGCATAATGGGTGCTCAGTTACTGTTTGATGATTAGTACTATAGTTTATAAGCAGTCTTTGAAAATCTCTTTAAGATGTTCTCTCTGAGAAATGGGCTTGCCTATGGCCTAACTGGTTTGGAATGTTCCTTCTACGTAGGGACAACCAACAGAACCAAAACAGCTAAAGAGATGTTTTGATATAATCTAGGAATTGTACATTCTAAACTGGGAACTATCATGAAGAGGGAAAATTCATAAAATTTGGAAAATGTCTTGACTGGAGTCTCCCCTTCCTTGGAAATAGGAGAGAAGATAATGGAGTCTGTGGTGCAGGGGTAGAATGTTGACAAGGATATTGTTGATAAGGAATATTTGAATATTCAAATTATCTACCTCAGGGTCTTCTCTCTTATCAAGGTAGATATCTCACTATGGCCTAGGGAATTTCCTGTCAGCCAAGGACGTGAATTTCCCTTCACGGGATCCTGGTCTACCATACCTTTGTCTGGCAGTGCTCCCTGTGCTGTTTCCCAGAGTTCTAGGAGAGTCCAGAGATGGCTCTTAGCAACTGCTGCTGACCTGAATTGTTATTGAATGCTCCTGCCTCATACTTCCTGCCAGCTGAAGAGATGGGGGAGGGAATGTTGAGGAATAAACAAGACAGAGCCTTCTGGCTCCTGCCTGTTCCCTTGCCTTTGGTTTGATTGATGGGTTGTTAAGTTAGGGATGGAAAGGGAGGTAGGGAGGAGGGAGGGCGCCTGTCTGAGTGTCCTGAGCTTAGTGCTTGTGTCGCCACTCTGACAGGCAAGAAAAAAGGAATTTACAAACCACAGATGGCAGTGATCTATCTGTGCTGACTCTCTCAGGGCTTATGACCAGAAGTTTAAGGTGAGACTCCTTTTTTTCCAAATCACATAAAGTAACCAATAGGCTCTAGTGGTTAAAGAATTTACAAATTTGCAACCAGAAGCTTCCCCTCGCCTCTCTTTAGCTGCCGCTTTTGCTCTTGCAAGGGAGGAACACTGCACTCTGCTTTCCCCGTGCTTTTGTGTCAGCTTCTGCTGCTTTCAGAATGCTGCGTATATTTACCACTTCCCCCATTAGTTTAGGATACACAGAATATGTTCAAGTGTGCTCTTTGCTCTTTTGCCTTCTGAGCATGCTTGCTATCATATCCTGTGTTCTAAGAGCATCTTCCTTTGCCCTTGGATTTGTGTTCCTGCCCTAGTTTGTGCCTTCCAGCTCAGTTCTCTTGTGTTGCAATCCTTCATTGCCCAACCAAGGTCAGGTCGCTTTTATTCCTTCTAATTCAAATCTTTCTCAAACACCTTCCTCCTTCACTAGCTGTTCTTTCTTGGCAATTGATGGCATAGCAGTTAACCTTGCTTCCTGAAGCCAAATGCCCTGAAGCATTTTCCTTCATGGAAAAAAGAAAAAAGGGGATATTTGTATGGAACAGAGTTGCATTCTCTAACTACAAGCTTAATTTATTTTTTCATTCAGCTGCTCTGTTTTCCTTTGGGTGTTATAATTCATGGAGGGCCCAGAGAAAGATTATCTTGTCCAATTTCCTCATTTTATAGAAGAAACTAAGACCAGGGAAGTCATGTGACTTGTCCAGGATCTCACAGTTAGTGGCAAAGCCAGGCATAGAAGCCAGGTTTCTAGACACCAAATTCTTATGACATATTGTTACTTTGGGCTTTGAAACAAATCTTAACTGTTATGAGGGATTCTCCATTTTCCCAGTGTAAGACTGCATTAAAAACAGTGGATATAAACGCCCAGATACTCCAAGACTGCTTTCACTTGTTTTTCATAGTGACTTTAACATTGTAGATACTCAGCAAACAAACGGTCTTTGTGTTTTAGGGTTCTTAGGTAAGGTGATGATGTTTGTAGAGAATAACCATTTACGGTTGGTGCCAAACCTATCCTGTTACATATAAAGAGGGAAAGTTACTTTCAAACTGCTACTTTGAGCTTGACTCCTTAAGGTCTATGTGTATGTGTGCGTGTTCTGGAATATTGCATTCAGTCAAATTTTTATTGTAATCATTGAGGCATCGTTAGTTCGTTCTTTATTTGGCAATGGCAAGTAAGAAAAACTCCTGTTTCAGTGCTTCTTACCTGGACACATCACTAGTAGCAGACCTTCAAATTTGTGGATATTAAGTGTTTTGTAAAGAGAAGTTAACTGTTGGATGCTGTTACCACTTTTCATTCATTCAGTACATTAACTGAGTGCATTTTAGATTTTAGATACTCTACTTGGTACTGGGTATACACTGGCAAATAAAACAGAGATGGTCCCTGCTTTTTGAGGAGCTTACAGTTTACCATCTAGGGCAGAGTTCCTGAAAATGTGTCCCATAAAACCATGTGCATCACATCACTAGAGTGTCAAAAATCAGGTTCTTGGCACGTAACCCAGATCTGCTAAATAAGTTTTGGGGGCAAGGTCCCAAAAATCTGCACTTTAGAAGTCTCTCCAGATAATTGCTATATACATTAAAGTTTGTGAATCTTTGTAAATTTTCTTTATAAGGTAGGCATCGGGAGCCACTTCACATTTAAAGTACCAGCCATAAGGCTGGGCACCGTGGCTCTTGCCTGTAATCCCAGCACTTTGGGAGGCTAAGGTGGGACAACAGAGTGAGACCCTGCCTCTACAAAAAAATAAAAAATTAGCCAGGCCTGGTGGCACATGCTTGTACTCCTAGCTACTTGGGAGGCTAAGGTGGGAGGATCATTCGAGCCCAGGAATTAGAGGTTGTAGTGAGCTATGATCACGCCACAGCACCTGTCTCTGCAGAAAAAGAAAATAAAAATAAAACACCAGCCTTCTAAACTTAAATTTCTCATCAACTGTTATGTATAATTTAGTGGTTAAGAGTGTAAGCACTGGAGCCTGACTACCTGGGTTTGTATGCGAGCTCTACCACTTACTAACCAAGGTACTTAATCGCTCTTCCTTAATTTTCTCATCTGCAAAATGAGGAAAACAACAGTACCTACATAAGGTTGTTATGAAATTAAATTAGTTCATATTAAACAGAACAGTGTCTGGCATGTAGGAAGCATTTAATAAATATTAGAAAAACAAAAACATGATTTGAGTTGAAATAGGTATGTCTGCCCTAGGCAATAATGGACTAAAATATAACAACATTCCACTATACAGGAAGCCCAATATGAATAGATAAAGATGTTGGTGTAGACTTTTAGCACTATGCTCAGAAGTTCCAAACCTAGGTTGGGAAATTTGCATACTGGTGATGTGTTCTAAAGCCCCTGATATTTATAGTTGGAGGGGGAAAAAAAAGACCAAAAATTGGCTTCAGAGAATATTGAAGTGTCCTATTGAATTCAGATTTCATATGAATTGAGTTTCCTTTCTGGCCGTATTCCTGGTGTGGCATTAGGTATATGGATAGATGTTAACTGTGGGTTTGCCAGCACATGGACGCTGGAAGAGCACTAAGTGTTTTTGTTTCTACGCAAGAGTGCATGGAAAACCTAAGTCCTAGTCCTTAATCTTCCTCCCCCAGTGTGAACTTGTATTTTTGCCATTTGGGTATAACAGCTTATACCATCAGAACTCATCCAGAGAGGCAGCAGGGCTTGGGCTTTCAGGCTGGAGGTGGCAGTAACATACACAGCTGAGATCCTGCCACTGCTGGCTGTCTGAGCCCTCCTCTCTGTGGTTTTCGCTCTTCAAGCCATGCTTGAGTAACCCGCCTCCAGAGCTGCTGACAGGGCCGTGTTCAGAGGCCTTGGAAATTACACTGTTCATTTCCTTATCATCCCCTGACCTGCAGTGCAGAGCCTTCTGGTGCAGGAACAAGGCAGAAAAAATCCAGACGGCTCCCAGCCAGCATGTGTCAAGAGCTACAAAGAAGGAAATTGGACTTGCTCACTTAAAAAGCATGGGGTTAGGCTTTGATTTTTGGTTCCTGCAGAGAGTTATTTGTGTGTGCGAGCATGTTCTATCTCTGTGTATAGAATGAGTCTGTGCATGGCAAAGCTGTGGAGGGAGGAGCATCTGAAAGCAGCAGAGGGAAGATTGCCTTTCTCTTCACTTAATTTCCCAGTTGTGCCATTGGGATGGGCCTGGGAGCATTAGCATCAGGAAGGTGCCAGACCATATTAATATTTTAAAATATATTTCTCTTGGTACAGTTTAGTCATGGTTGAGAGCACCCACACAAGAAGCTTCCCTGGCTGGCTGAGGAGACATTCTTAACAAATCCTATTCCCTAAAGTCACTCATCCTAGATGACATTGACTTAATCAATATTTAAGCTGCTCAAGAAAGTGTAGACTTTGGGTCAGTCTTGGGTAAGAGAAATAGCTCTTTTGAGATGAAGGATAATGTGACAGAAGAGAGACAGGAGGAATTTAGAGCATTTTGATATTTTCTCTTTGTAGTGCAAAATTCTATTATGTTTTAAGAGCCTATCTTTGTCTTCGGGATTGGTACTGCAAAACAATCAACTTCTTTTTTCTTTGGCATCTCTCTTGCCCAAGGCCCAAAGGAAAGACTTTTTCAGGCTGAAGAAGTAGAACATGAATGGTAAGAGGTTCTTGAGCAGAGTTTACAAACATTCTGTTCTTTATTTTCCCTTTTCTGCCTTACTGTTACTGGTGCCACTGGAGCTTTGTGAAGTGGGGGGGGAAAAGGAAATCTTTTAGCTTTCAGACCTGGAGGTGTTTTTAAACCCTAACTGTCTTTCTTGTTGAAAGTACTCTTTAGAGAAGTGTTTCCACTTGAGGTGATAGCCAAGGTGAGAGAGGATTACTTTTTTTCCCTTCATATAAAGTGGTGGGCCCCATATCAGCAGTATCTGAGAACTTGTTAAAAATTTGAATCTCAGACCTCATCCCAGGCCCCAAAATCAGAAATTCTAGGCTTTAACATTAGCTGTCCCTTAACCAAGTGTGGTGGCACATGCCTGTAATCCCAGGGAGGCTAAGGCAGGAGGATCGCTTGAGCCCAGGAGTTTGAGGTTGCTGTGAGCTAGGCTGACGCCATGGCACTCTAGCCCAGGCAACAGAGTATGACTTTGTCTCCCCAAAAAAAAAAAAAAAAAAAAGAAAACTAGCTGTCCTGTTAATTGTGAAACACACTAAAGTTTGAGCTCCACTATTGTAGAGCACCCTTTCTTCTCAACAGTGAAAATGAAATTTACCAAAAACTTTAAGGGGTAAAAAATAACCCAGACAGTAGATACGATTGTTTTTCTTTGAATGATGTCCAGAAATATTTTTTTTCTTTGTGAATAAACTGACAGGAACCTAAAATTGGGAGGAATATCTAAGGGTTTAGGACTTTGAGAGCGAAGAGCAGAAAAGATAGTCAAAAAAGCATCACTTTTCTTATCTGTAATGTGGAAGTAAATAATAGTCTGACCTCATAGGGTTATTGTGAGGTTTAAATGAGGTAAAGGAGGTTAAGCACTTGGCACAGTGCCTAATATATAGTAAATACTCGATAAATGTTAGCTGTTGCTGATGTTATTGTTCTTAGCTGTAAGGTGCAAGGTCATTATGAAATTAAGGAGAAGGGTGTCCTTAGAGACTTTGAAGAGTTAAGCCCCTGAAGACCTTGAAAAATAATGAATTTATGATAGCTTATATTCCAACTCCTACTGATTTCCAGAAAGGCTCTAGAGAGAGAGATTGATTTAGAGCATTTAGAGCCATCGAGGTGTAAGTTTTATTGTTTGATTTGTTGGTTTAAAGGTGTTCGTTGGACTCCTTTTGGTAGAGGGCCGATCTCAGGTTGAAGAACCATGGCTCTTGCTAAACCATTTTCCGTTAAAGTCAGTTTCTTTGGTATATAACCAGCTCCTTCTGAATTATTTTCTGAAAGATTGAAATGAAGATAACATGATTGTTTTAGTTTAGAAAGTTTTTTATTTCTCTCTGCCAATCCTTGTATATTATAGTATAGACTTTAGCCTTTTGAAGAGATTATTAGCACAGGTAGCCTGAGCAGTCACGTGAAGAATGAGAATTGAGATACAGTAGTCTCTCCCTTATCCTTGTTTTTGTTGTCTGAGATTTCAGTCATCCATGGTCAATCATGATATGAAAATATTAAATGGAAAATTCAAGAAATAAACAATTTATAAGTTTTAAACACTACATCATTTACCTCACTTCATCTCATCATGTAGGCATTTTACCATCTTACATCATCACAAGAAGGAAGGTGAGTACAGTACAATAAGATACTTTGAGAGAGAGAGCGAGCCACATTAACGTAACTTTGTAGTATATTGTTACAATTGTTCTACTTTATTATTTGTTATTATTAATTTCTTATAGCACCTCATTTATAAATTATATAAATTAGACTTTATCACAGGTATGTATGTACAGGAAGAAAACATTGTGTGTGTGTGTGTGTGTGTGTGTGTAGCCTTCAGTACTATTTGTGGTATCAGGCATCCACTGAGGGTCTTAGAATGTATGCCTTGAAGATAAGGGAAGACTACTATATTTCTTTTTTGTAAATTTGTCACTAGCTGCAGGAAAGAAAAATGCAGTTTTTAGAGTTTTGGAGGTGGTCAGTTTTCACCTTGAAATGTTTGATGTCCATCGAGAGAATATAATTTGACCGTGTGCCTGAGAAATACTGTAATTGCTGTTTAAATTTAAGATCACTGGGTTACATTTTGATGAGCCACACCAGGACATTAAATCCTTTCTTCGGCTATTTTTGTTTAGTAATGGGTTCTTTTCATTGTCAAGATTTTCATAAACTGGTACCCAACTCACCCAGCTCAGAATTGATAATCCCTGGTTTATATGTTTCTTTAGAAGTTAAGTACTTAGCTCTGCACTGAATCAAACCTTAGTGAAAGGTACAGAGAGTGTTGTAGAAAGGAGGTATACATTTTCATCATACTTACACCAACCAAAGTAGCATAAGGTTAGAGAAGTTAACGTTGAGGCTGCAGAGTTTCTTGGTGCTGAGACTTCTCAACTTAGGATACATATTGGAATCACTTCTGGAGCTTTTACAAAGCACAAGTGATTTACTCGGGACCCCAAGTAAAAGCTTTGGGGCTGGGAACCCCAAGCACACATATTTTTATTTATTTGTTTGCATGGGAGACATAGATTCAAGTTGCCCTGAATATATGCTTCTTAATGTTCCTCTTGGTCAAAAATCAATACTGTGTGGAATGGACTTTGTCTTCACTATACTGCCTTTAGGAACCCCCATGACTCCCTTAGCCAGTGAACTCTTGAAGTTGTCCTTGCTTTTTGCCATTTCCAGATGGAGCTATGTATTGTACTTTAGATGTCATGTGATCCTGAAGTGTCTTATAGCATACTCAAGATTCTCCTGCAACATTTCTTTTCCATTGCTCAGTCTTCAGGATGTTTATGTTGGGGTCATTCATTTAGGAATGAGAAGTCAGGTTCAGCTGTAATGGACCTTACTTCTTATTATCACCTTAATTAGGAGAATTAATTATTAAATTTCTGGCTGGGCTCGGTGGCTCACGCCTGTAATCCTAGCACTCTGGGAGGCTGAGGCGGGTGGATCGTTTGAGCTCAGGAGTTTGAGACCAGCCTGAGCAAGAGCGAGACCCCGTCTCTCCTAATAATAGAAAGAAATTACTTGGACAACTAAAAATCTATATAGAAAAAACTAGCCGGGCATGGTGGCGCGTGCCTGTATTCCCAGCTACTCGGGAGGCTGAGGCAGTAGGATTGCTTGAGCCCAGAAGTCTGAGGTTGCTGTGAGCTAGGCTGATGCCATGGCACTCTAGCCCGGGCAACACAGTGAGACTCTTGTCTCAAAAAAAAAAAAATAATAATTAAATTTCTGACAGTTATAAGCCTTCAAGGTAGAACATCCATATCAGTGTTACTAATTCGATTTTAAATGATTGTTCCAGTATGTTTTTGGTCAAAGGTGAGCAAAATTCTTATGCCTAGATATATTTCCTATATATAGGCCATTCGTGATTTTTTTTTTTTTCTGTGTAGATTAGAGGGGAGCAGAAGACAGATTTGGATAATGAAAATTTATTGCTAATCCACAGTTTCTTTTTTCATTGGTTTGTGTATGTATTTCTATGCTTATATTGAACAATAGGTATTCCTAATTTTCTGGAAATTCATGACATTCCAAAATAAAATAGTGTGACTATGCAAAAAAGAACTTATTCCTGGGTCTGCTTCTGGATGCATTAAAATTAAACATTCTGTTTTAGGAAGAGAGAGCATCATATCTCACAGAAATACTAGAAGGCCCTTGTTTCTTAGTTCCTTTTTTTTTTTTTTAAATAAACACAATGTCTTTGAAGTCAAAAAGAAAATTAAATGTTTTTGAATATAAAGTATTTCCCCCTGAGATTTTAAGTTTTATATCTAAGGAGGAGTAATGAGAATGTTAATTGTTATCAGAGATGAACACATACTCAAATATGCAGCAAACTCACACTTAAAAACATTGTGTGAGCCAGGAGGTCAAGACCAGCCTGGGCAACATAGCAAGACCCCATTTCAAAAAAAAAAAAAACCTCACAATAAAACATTGTGGGCTGGGAACGGTGACTCACACCTATAATCCTAGCACTCTGGGAGGCTGAGGCAGGAGGATCGCTTGAGCTCAGGAGTTTGAGGCTAGCCTTAGCAAGAGCAAGACCCTGTCTCTACTAAAAATAGAAAAAATTAGCTGGACGTGGTGGCACACGCCTGTAGTCTCAGCTACCCGGGATGCTGAGGCAGGAGGATCGCTTGAGGAGATTGAGGTTGCAGTGAGCTATGATGACACCATTGCATTCTAGCTGGGGCGGCAGAGTGAGACTCTCTCAGACAAAACAAAACATTGTGGAATGTCATATTTTGGGCAAAATTATAATTATGTAAACTTAAATTCACATATAATAAAATTTAAAATGTAGCTTTTAGCACTGGTATGTGTATTAGCTACGCTTAGAATATATATTAATCTGTACTTCAGGTGGATCTTTTTTTATGTTTTGGAGTATCTCGGATGTATAATATATACCACTGAGTAGGAGGGAAAAAAGTTGGCTAATGTGGGGAAAAAGTCATTATACAAAGTGACTACACATTTATATACACCATATTAGACTAGATCTCTATTCCATCACTATGCTGACTCTTAAACATCTGGTAGAGTGGCAGAGTGTCTGTTTTAGATAAAATATGCCATAAGGCATTTTTCATTTTGCTTATGCATATATGCTTAGATTAAGCGTATAAGGGTTTGGAATCAGACACGCTGGTTGCTTATTACAATTTCAGAAAGAGTCTGAGAAATTCTTTAATTTTTGTTTGCCTGTAGTATCTCTCCTGTCCTTTCCCATCTCTTACAAAGATCAGGTTTTAAAGTCAAGGTGTAAGGCACTCACTCAGTCAGAAATTACCTTCAGGATTACTTAGGATGATGCCATATTGGAGATTGACACACTGGCTCCTTAAATTCAACACAACCAATTTTTTCTCCAGCATTGAGATAAACCATTATGTCTTCAGTTGAGGTCCCCATGTAAAAGCTAGCTTGTGTTTAAGGACTGCATTAATGAAAAATATGTATTTTTAAATACAAGAATTACCCTAAGCCTTGTGAAATACTTATACTATGTGAGGCACCTGGGAGTGGAAACCAGATAAAGTAAACAAGCCAGTTCAAGGCTCTTATCTCTGGCTCCCTCCAGAACATACATCCAATGAATAGACTAGGTGTAAGCCCCAAACCATTCAAATTGGTTTTTTCTCTTTCTTTCTTTCTTTTTTTGCCAGCTATATATAGTTGATTTGATTATGTTGCATGTATATATCCAGTTATCTGTTTAGTGTACAAAGGTATTTTATGACAGTAGAGGAAATTTTGGAATTCTCTCTGTAGTGGAAACTTATAGGTCTATGGAAAGAATACAGCTTAATGGTTATCCTTTTGTAGTATTTACTTTTCAATTCCAACTTTCATGTTCCTCCCAATGCCCACAAATTCATTCTCTTTATGGTCCCTTGGTCACAGAAGAAATAAGACAGTTTCTGTATGGTAACCTCAGGTCTTACCCTTGAGTTGAACAAGAACCATCCTGTAAGCAAACTGAAGAACAGAGCTGTTCTCCTATTACCAACATAAATATTCTTGAGCCTAGTTTCTCTTTCTTAGGCCCAGTACTTCTGGTTACTCCTTTGAAGTACCTAATAGGGGTGGGGAACCTGCAGTGTTAAGGCCACATGTGGCCTTCTAGGTCCTTAAGCACAGCTGTTTGACTGAATCCAAATTTTGCAGAACAAATCCTAGATTTGTTTTAAAAATAAAATAAAAATATAAAAGACGAACAAAAGTGTATTAGTAAAAGTAAAAGAATTTTATTAAAATAGAAGGCCACCCCTATGTCAGTTTCTCCGTGTCTTTTTTTCTTTTTTTTTTTTAAGATGGAATCTTGCTATGTTGCCCAGGCTGGACTCGGAACTCCTGGGCTCAAGGTCCTCCCACCTCAGCTTCCCAAGTAACTGGAACTAGAGGCATGTGCCACCTTGCCCAGCTTAAACCATGCTTTTTAAAAATCCTATTGTTAATTATTTTTTGTTACTTCTGAAACTCAGTTTTACGTTTGTTGTTGGTCAGGTCTTAAGCAGATGAAATTATATTTAGTTATGCAGATTTAGGGAGGGCTTTTCCCTCTCCAAATGAAAATAATTAACCAGGAAAAAGGAGTCATTTTTACATGTTCTGCTTGGGCATTCAGTATAGTCTGAGAACAGTATTATCTGTAAGAAGAGAACTACTGTACTACTTTTGACAATGAGGTTTCTCACCCAATAGTGCAAAATTGCCGTTAGCTACTGCTTAGAGATGACACTGCTGTGAATAGTATGCCTTATTTGAAGGCTCGGTGCCAGTGCTATACTTTTAGCTGTGTACTAGTGGTAGCTCTTAGACAAAACATTGCAGTTGCCCCAGAAGACTGGAGAGACAGAGGTTTTCATGTTGAAAAGCTAAGTAAAAAATGACTCTGGGTGTAGGCCAAGATAGCATCACTGAGGAAAAAGAAAAGTACATTTTGCCTCTCCCTGGGAAGCAGTTTGGCTAGGGCAAAGCTCCCAGAAATGGAAACTCTAAGCTTATTGATTTGGGAAGCTTTTGGTGTTTGCCCTTTGGCCTTTGTGAAATCGAGCTTCTTTTTAAAAGCAAGGGAAAGGTAGGATAGAGGAGACTTACAGGCTTAAAATAATATCACCTCCCCACCCTCTAATCACCCCCTTAGAACTAAGCAGGTGGATGACCTCATGTCACAGAGGAAAAAGATTGACTGTTGTTTAGAAGCCAATTTAGAATTTAGGTAGGGCTGTCTCTAGTTTGTGCTAGATTAGTGATCTGAAGTGGCACTGAAGTGGCATTCAGGACAGAGAAAAAATCTGGGAAGATAGTTGAAAAATAATACCCCAGTGACATTTTTGTATCTGGCTAAAATTTTCAGATTTCTCATTTGTTTTTATTCCCTAGTCATAGTTTGCTCTCCTTCCTGGGTCGTGTGTGTGTGTGTGTGTGTGCCCGGCATGATAGCAGTGACATGATCATAGCTCACTGCAACCTCAAACTCCTGAGCTCAAGTGATCTTTCCTGCCTCACCCTCCCGAGTTACTGAAACTACAGGCATACGCTACCATGCCCGGCTAATTTTTTAAATTTTTTTGTAGAGATTGGTCTTGCTGTTTTGCTCAGGCTGGATTTGAACTCCTGACCTGAAGTGATCCTCCCTTCTCAGCCTCCCAAATTGCTGAGATTACAGGCGTGAACCACCACCTCCAACCCCTCCTTTCCGTTTTATATTTAATAACCCAAAGCGGGAGAAAAGGGCCCGGCAAATCCCACTTGAATCCCTTCCATTCCCCTACCCGCACAGAATTTTAATACTTATGAAAGTTTGTTGAATTGCAGCTGAAAGCAGCCTGAGAGATATTTGGAAGATA
The DNA here is from genome assembly GCA_963574695.1 of Propithecus perrieri. NCBI lineage: Eukaryota > Metazoa > Chordata > Mammalia > Primates > Indriidae > Propithecus > Propithecus perrieri. Next base: position 12,755 of record CAUYRB010049172.1, read on the forward strand.
GTAATAGTGAAAAGGTAATAGGGTTGGGCTTTGTGATGGTGGAGACTGAGTATTCAATATAAACTTGATGGTTTATTTTATTTTACTTTTTTGGAGACAGAGTCTTGCTCTGTTGCCCGGGCTAGAGTGCTGTGGTGTCAGCCTAGCTCACAGCAACCTCCATTTCCTGCTCTCGAGTGATCCTCGTGCCTCAGCCTCCCAAGTAGCTGGGACTACAGGCATGTACCACCACACCTGGCTACTTTATTTTTTTCTATTGTTAGTTGTCCAGCTAATTTCTTTCTATTTTTAGTAGAGATGGGGTCTCACTTGTTGCTGAGGCCAGTTTCAAACTCTTGATCTCAAGCAGTCCCCCTGCCTCGGCCTCTCAAAGTGCTAGGATTATAGGCGTGAGCCACCGCACCCGGGCAGTTTATTTATTTATTTTTTTAACAACTAACAAATCTTAATTCTTTCCCTACCACCAACTTACTTGCTGTTGGCCAGAAAAATAAAAAAATACCTGGTTTAACACCACTAGAGATGATTTTAGATAGAAATTTGAGATTAGGATAGTTTAGATGTTGGTAGCAAGAGATGATGTCTTTGGTCTAAATGATACCTCCTAAGAAACAAACAATGTTTTTTAAATGAAACTTAGATTTTAATGTGGAACCCAGTACTGGGCACTCAGTAAAAATAAATTATCTTTTTCAAAATAATCATGTTGATCTAACCTTTGGGATGGTTCCTTATAATTACATTTATGCTGTTTATGTGTTTCTATATCTTTCAGAACCATTTTCAAAGTTAATCTTTGGCTACTGAATAATAAATTCAATTCTTAGCTTATCAGCTATCAGGAAGATCCTGATCAAAAATTCATACCAGGTTCCAGCAGTGTACTCTATCATTTTTCTTTTCCCCTTAACCTCTGACTTCTAGAAACTTTTTACTTAATGATGTTTTTCTGGCTCTACTTGTTTCAACCTTATTTAATTGGGAGTTTCAAGTTTCTTGCTTTAATAATAGTATTAGCTCATTTTAAAATTACCTGTGATTCAACAAATCCCACTTAGGATACTTTGTAACAAAATTATTATTTTTCTAGACTTACAAATTGAAGACCTATCTTAACCAAGCTATTCAAATTTGTAGATACTCATTTAGTTCATCCAACAAATACTTTTTAACAAACTACCATGTGCCACACTCTGTGCTGGCACTTAGGATAAAGAGTTGAAGTGGACATGGTGATATGCACCTGGAGTCCCAGCTACTTGAGAGGCTGAGGTGGGAGAATCTCATGAGCCTAGGATTTCGAATCCAGCATGGATAACATGCAAGATCCTGCATCAAAAAAAAAAGAGTTGCATAAGATAGTCATGGTCCCTGCTCTGTGGAATTTATATTCTAATAGGGGAGACAGATAAATGGGTTATTATAATAAAGTTGGATGAGTTACAATAACATAGGGTACTGTGGGTGTACATAGCAGGGGTGGCAAGAATATATGGCAGGATCAGGGAAGATCTTGCCTCAAAAGAGGTTGGAAAGATCTCTAACTAGACTCTGTGATGGTTAGACGGAGACCCAAAAGGATAAGCAGGAGATAGACAGATGAAGGGAGAGAGGGCAGAAGGCTTGTACCCGGCAGAGAGAATAGCATAATCAAAGGCTTGGTGGTAAGATTAATCTTAGAGCATGAGAAGAACTGGAATAAGTTTGCTATGACTGCAGAACAAGTAATAGAATAGTAAGATAAGGCTGGCGTGCTAGGGGATCAGATAGTAGAGGGCCTGAAAAGCCTTGTTAAAGGGTTTCAATTTCATCCTAACATCTGCAGAAAACTATTGTGAGACTTTTTAGTGGATTAAAATGATTGATTTTGAGTTTTTAAAGAATGACTATTGATGCCATCTGCAGAGTAGATTGGAGAGCAAGATTGGAGGCAATTAGGAAGCTGTTATCATGGATCCATTGAGACTGATGGACAGCTGGACTAGAATAGTATAGGAGCAAAGTGGGTGGATTTGAGAGAATTGGAGTTCAAATGATAGCACCATGTTGGATTAGTGATTAAAGGAGAAAGGGAAATCAAGAGTATGCCCAGGTTTGGGACAAGTTTGCTGGGAAGGATAATGAGTTTAATTTTGGACATGTTTGAGATGTCTGCACTGCCTGTACTCGGGATACAGCGGTAAGCAAAATAGATTTGATCCTATCCTTTCTGGGGCATATAGTCTACTAGAGGAGACAGAATGGAATCAGATAATCACATGTACATATATATTAATAATTATATACTACTAAAATTGTGAGAAGCAAAAGTTACAGGGTGCCGAGAACTTGTAATTGGTAACTGACCCATTCGGAGGAGGGGGGGTTGTCAGGGAAAATATCCACAAAGAAGTTTGAGTAAATATCTAAAGAATGAATAGTAGTTAATTTGGAGGAGAGATTTGAATGAATGAATGAACAACCAAATAGAAACATCCCTTGAGGTCTAGATGTTGTGAGAGAGAACTCAAAATCTAAAGATTTAACGTGAACACATAAATGGTAATTGATGCCATAGAAGTAGGTGAGCTTAACCAGGAAGAATGTGTCTGTGTTGAATGAAGGGGGCTCAGGATAGATCACTGAGGAACACCAAGAAGGTAGCTAACTTATATGGCATGTTTAGGATGTGCTTTTGTGTGTAATGGAGAGCATACAAAACCCACAACTGGAAACATATGCTTACACAAACATTATAAAATCCACTGAAAGAGGTTATAGAAATTGCTTAGTTCTGTAGTTAGGTTTGGTTTTACTGGATTGAGGCACGTTTTAAGGAAAGGTTCCTTTACTGTGCAATTTGTGAACAGTGAAAGAGCGATCTTTGTTTTTTACTTCAATCACTTCCCATAGTTTTCCTGCTTTTCCCTGCCTAGCCTCATCACTCTCAACTTCTTATAGTATTAAAATGAAAGCATAGATATTATAATCAGACCTGTGTTTGAATCCCAGCACTGCCACTTAATAGATGTAGGATGTTTTGCAAATTACCTCTTTCTCTGTGTCTCGTTTTCTTTAGATTTTGTATGGATTAAAAGATCTAAAAGTACACTGTAAGTGCACAGTATATGGTGGTCTAGTAGTTGTAGGCCAGTAACAAATATTTGTTCTGTTTTCCTTTCTCCTTGCAGCCTCTCCTTGTTTTTCTAGGCTGGTGAGTTGTTTCATCTATGATCATTTGTGCTCTGTACCATCTCTCATGTAACGGCAGCTTTTCTGTCAGAGCAAAATAAATAGTCTTGCATTTTAGTGGTAAAAGTCCTTTCTGGAGAGGAAGTACAGGAGGGTTTCTGTATTATTGTAATCCAGGGTTTTTCAGCAGTGACTCTATTGACATTTGGAGCTGGGTACTTCTTTGTTGTGGTGGTGGTCCTATTTATTGTTAGGATATTTTGCAGCATCCATGCCTTTACCCACTAGAAGCCAGTAGCTTTTCCCCCAGGTTGAGACAACCAAAAATATCTTTGGACATTGCCAAATGTCCCCTGAAGGACAAAATCTCGGTTTGAGAACCATTTGCTAAAGTAATCTGTTTCTTGATGTGGATGCTACTTACATGGCTGTGTTCAGTTTGTGAAAATGCAGAATTGTGCATATATGATATATGCAATTTTCTGTTGTGAATGTTATGTTTCCATAGAAAGTAGAAAATCAAAGGCAGTTAGAGAACCAGGGTCTGTAACCGATAACTATGTCTAAGTATGCCTGGGTTTCATTCTTCCTAAACTCTAAATGGCAAAGTGGAATTAAGGGGGAGAAAAGGCTTCATGGTAGGATGGAAAGGCAGCAAAATTGTCTGAAACTCTGACTTCCAAATGTCTCTTTTCAACTCCTAGCCAGTAGAGTATGGAATTCAACCTAGGAAAATTTCTATTCCAAGATTTCAGAAATAAGCTCTGAGTGCGGAATGGAGTTGAATTGTCAGCAAAACAGATACCTTCCTCCCTGCCTTCTCTGCTATACTGTGACAGCAAAGTAGAGGATCACCTGATTTTGGTCATTTCAGCTCTTATGACTCTCTTCCTGATGGCCACTGAAATTACTTCTGAAAGTGTTTGCTTTTACCCTTAATGTACAATCTTCTAGTTTTTCTTTACTTTGTGCGGGTGGGTAGAAAGTCCTTCCATATTAGATGATGTTGACTGCTCCCTGAAAATGTAGTCCCCAGAGAAGTCCTTGGATGGGGCCCAGGCTGGAAGCAGTAGGTTAAGTAACCCACCTCATTGTCTTGAGAGAAGTCCAAGAAAAGATTCCGTTTTGAAGTTTGAAAGATCCTGTAAAGAGAGGACAGGCTTTGGGCCAAGCAGCCTTCAAGGTAGTAACCAGCTCATAAACAAGAGCTGGCATGTGCCAACAAAGTCTCTCATCCTGGCTCCAGAGTTGGGCGAGGAGAGAAGTTTGTGGAAGCCTCTGTAAGTGGAAGGATTGTTCTTGGGTTTGGCTGCTGCGTGGCTGGAAAATGGAGTAGGGAGGGAGCTTGGACCTGGTCTCTGGGGTCTAGGCATTGCCCTGAGATGAAGATTTTTATTTCTCCTTTTCTTGTTTTATTTTTTCCTCCCTGTCCTCCCCCTTAATAGTAACATTTCAAGGTACGGGAGATGATTGGATACTCAGTGTTTTATAACTCTTCTAGGACAGCCTATTAATATTCTGGTCTGCCAAGAAGACAGCCAGAAGAAATTTAACTAGGTAGAATCAAAGCTCATAACCTTTATGAAAATACCCTAAGCAAGGAACCCTCAGTTTATTTAGAAGTGTTTAAGTTTTACTAAAATCCCAACATCACCAGTGTGGTGTCTTTTTGTTTTGTTTTGTTTTGTTTTGTTTTCTAAGACAGAGTCTTGCTCTGTCACCCAGGCTAAAGTGCAGTGGGCATCATCATAGCTCACTGCAACCTCAAACTCCTGAGCTCAAGTGATTCTCTTGCCTCAGCCTTCTGAGTAGGTGGGACTACAGGTACACACCACTGCACTGGCTAATTTTTCTATTATATTTTTAGTAGAGATGGGGTCTCACTCTTGCTCAGGCTAGTCTTGAACTCCTGACCTCAAGCAATCCTCCCCCCTCGGCCTCTCAGAGTGCTAGGATTACAGGCGTGAGCCACTATGCCAGGCTGCCAGTGTGGTTTTTAAAAGAGGTCAGACAGCTGTGGTTTTAAACACATTAACTGCCATGTGAGTTGTGTTTTTCTCACGCTAGTTTTGAGCCCAGAGTTTATTTAGGAAGCGTATGGAACTCACATGTCTCTTCACCTTGGGAGCCCTGAGAATTTTTTCAAGTTGCATCTAACTGATGCACAGAAAACAATAAAAAATAACAAATTTTTCATCAAATTAGAAAGGATTGTTTTGTTTTCGAAGTTTTTATTCTATTTTTGTAGTATAACACTGTGGCCCCAAAGGAAAAAAATTTTTCTTCTAGTGTGGCATTCAATGTATTGAAAGAGATCAGAGAGCCGTTGTGGCTAAGGAGATCAGTAAGACCTGGAGTTGGCAGCAGGGTGAGCCATCTGAGGAAAAAGGGAAGGAGAGCATTGGTGTGAGAAAGACGTACAACTGTGCTTCTGCACCCCTGTCCCCTCATTATTCTTTGCTGGCCCTGGCTGCTGCCAAAGTTTACTCAATAGAGTTGTGGGCTGGAGATTGTTTCTTAATCCTTGCATAGGAGTACCAAGCTCCAGCTGTGTTATCTAGGCTCTGGGCCCCTGGCACTTGGCTAACTAATGCCGAGGCATCTGGTGAATCTAGACAAAAGCCTATTTTGTCAGAGAGAAGATTGGGGCAAAGTACAAGCATTGTTATCTCTAATGCCCTCAGGGCAGACTGCCTACTTGGTGTGTGGGTATGCCCTGACCTTGTAAGTTTACTGTCCACTTGGTTTTATGTTTCTTTGAGATTATTTTCTACTAATGAGGTTTCAGCATTTAGACATCGAAACCTACTAATTAATGCTTTAAAAAAAAAGTTTTATTATTATTATTATTATTTTACCTAAATGGTATATCTCTTTAATCTCATAGGAATGACACTGAAAAGATTCCAGTAACTTCCTGTTATAGCATTCAGAGTTTAAGCAAGAGGGATGGCAGCCTATGAGAGCTTGAAATTATTAATGTGTCTTAACACACAAGTGTTTCTGTATCATAAAGATATTTTCTTATGAATGATGTTCCCCTAAAAGGTATCCTTTAGTTTTCTAAAATGTTTCAGACATTCATTAAAAAAAAAGTTTTAGGCCGGGCGCGGTGGCTCACGCCTGTAATCCTAGCTCTCTGGGAGGCCGAGGCGGGCGGATTGTTTGAGCTCAGGAGTTCGAAACCAGCCTGAGCAAGAACGAGACCCCGTGTCTACTAAAAATAGAAAGAAATTAATCGGACAACTAAAAATATATAGAAAAAATTAGCCGGGCATGGTGGTGTATGTCTGTAGTCCCAGCTACTCGGGAGACTGAGGCAGAAGGATCACTTGAGCCCAGGAGTTTGAGGTTGCTGTGAGCTAGGATGATGCCATGGCACTCTACCCCAGGCAACACAGTGTGACTCTGTCTCAAAAAAAAAAAAAAAAAAAAAGTTTTAAATACCATGAAAGTATTAAGTGCTTTATTGTGAAGAATTGGAAAATGCAGTAAACTAAGAGGAAGAAAATAAAATGTTTAATTTTGCCATATTCTTTTTCTTTTTTTTTGTTTTGAGACAGAGTCTCGCTCTCTTGCCTAGGCTAGAGTGCCGTGGCGTCAGCCTACCTCACAGCAACCTCAAACTCGTGGGCTCAAGTGATCCTCCCACCCCAGCCTCCCAGAGTGCTAGGATTACAGGCGTGAGCCACTGCGCCCGGCCCATATTCTTTTTCTTAAGAGAAGAATTTCTTTAATGTGGCTGAGATTATTGATGCAGGACTGGTTTGGGCATGATCTATACCTCATGAGTCTCAACTCTGTTCCTTTAAGGATCTTTAGTTTTCCCATTAGAAAATTGACCTGGTTTGGCTCTGCTTGGCTAGATTTTATTACATTTGATGAGATCTCACCCTGGAGTATGAAGCTCATCTTCTGTATTTACATTTTTATAACTTGTCCCAAACTAAGTTTTTATCTTCATCTGTGATTGTCTTTAGAAGGCTGGGTGTTTGTTTTTGTTGTTTTTTTTTTTTTTGAGACAGAGTCTTGCTCTGTTGCCCAGGCTAGAGTGCTGTGGCGTCAGCCTAGCTCACAGCAACCTCAAACTCCTGGGCTCAAGCGATCCTTCTGCCTCAGCCTCCCGAGTAGCTGGGACTACAGGCATGCACCACCATGCCCGGCTAATTTTTATATATATATTTTTAGTTGTCCAGATCATTTCTTTCTATTTTTTAGTAGAGACGGGGTCCCTTGCTCTTGCTCAGGCTGGTCTCGAACTCCTGACCTTGAGCGATCCACCCGCCTCGGCCTCCCAGAGTGCTAGGATTACAGGCGTGAGCCACCGCGCCCGGCCAATACTAATTTCTTAATATTATAAAACATGCAGTCAATGT
>CAUYRB010049173.1:0-44055 GCA_963574695.1 Propithecus perrieri
TTTTCACGAGTAAATGTAATACCCAACATGCTGAGCAAAATCATTTCACTGGATGAGTGAATGTGATATGCCAGAGTTAAGGCATCTCTCAATTGTCCATTTTTGGAAATATTCATCAATTCATTTATCAGTTTTAAATAAGTAGGATGGAGTTCTTTTAATTTTCCTAAATATACAGAAAAGAGATTATGACTATATAAGTGACCAATGCTTCCTTTCCAATGTCACAGGTTACCATAAAAACAAATCAGAAATTATTTAATAAATTTTTTCAGTTCTTTAAAAGAAAACCGGGCTATAAAACAAAATTATTATTATTATTATTATATCCCTTACATAAATATCTCCAGAAAAAAAACTTCCACCACTTAAGAACTACATGGCCTCCTTGAAACAGGCAGAGTAAATTCCCAGGGTGCCAAAATTTGCACAAATTTTGTAGCAGTATCATACCTTTTCCTCTACCCTAAAAAAAAAAAAAAAAAAAAAAAAGGCAAAAACAACATTATAACCCACTAGGTGAATACCTGCCAGTTTTCTTGTGGTAGTCTCACTCAGCCAGTAACTAAACTGTGATGATATCTTCTAGGGATCTTTCAAATGACATCAGGTTTTCATAACTGGACTGGTGGATTTTTTTGTTTCTTGGTTGCTGTTGTTTTTGATCAAATGAATCAATCTCGAAAATCTAGTTTCGCTTCTTTGTCTAATATCAGCTAGAATTCTGTTTTGTTTTGTTTTGTTTGCCCTCCATATGTTAATTAACATTTTTTGTTCCTCCCACATACTTCTCAGCTTCTCTTTCCTGTTAGAGATTGAGAATTAGACCGAGATAAAGTTAAAAATATACATAGTTCTATAGAGAACTATTATCTGCTCCTCCCCAAAAGTTCAAAGACATCTCTCAGAAAGTAGCTTTAAGTTTCTTTTTCTCTGATCTTTGAAAAACTGTTTTAGAGAATACTGAAGAAGTTCCTGATTTTAAATTAGCTGTGGAAACCAGACTAACATACTCAAAGCAGCCAAAGGACAATATAAGATGATCAACATTAACTATTCCTTAAGTGAACAGATTAGAAATGCTGTAAAATGTAAAACCACATGATCCAGTTATACCTCAACTTCATGCGATTTTAATTTATGTAAACAAAAGAAGACACTTCCAGGTTAGGGGATCTGAAAAACCAACCTTCACTTCAAATTAATTTCCCACCTAAATATTTCTGCCTAGAATGCATCTATTCTCTCAGTCACCCTGTCCAGAACGCTCAGAGCCCATTTGATTTTGTTCTCCCCCTAACTTCACAACCTCTAGTAGTCATTTCTGCTTCAAGCTCCCTTTACCAACTCACTTTATCTACCACAAGCAGTCCTCAAATCAGCCTCCCCAATTCAGCCTCCACCCCCTAAAATACAGCTACTAACATGTCTTTCTCTTAGTCAAGAATTGCAGTGAATTCCCACTGCCCACCATCTTAATTATCAACTCCTCTCTGTGGCATTTCATACTCCAACGCATGGTGCCATGGCAGCTTTCAGTTCCCTCCCCCCTCTACAACTGCTCCATAATCCAGCAACCTGAGATTCCTGCTGGTTCCCTAAAGGTCCCTAGCACTCTCTCACCTACACAATTTTTTTAGACTGTTTCATCAGCGCAAAGCATCCTTTCTCTACTATAATAAGCTGTAGAAATTGTTCCCGTTCCTCAAATACCACCTTTTCTAACTACATTTTCTGGTCTCCCCCAAATGGATACGATTATTTCTTCATCCAAACCCTTCAGCATTTCATTCCTGTCTTTCCCACAGCACTCACTTACCACATTCTGCTATGCATTCCAGGTCTTTACATGCTTCCCAATTCTTCTACAAGGCTATCAGCTCCCTAGAGGCATAAAAAGTTTCTTACTAACCTGAATATACTAAGAAGCATTGCAGGCAGTGCAAAAAAATGAATGCATCTATCTGTTGAGTGGACTACTACCAGAAAGGCCGGAAGGCGGGGAAAATACGGCGTATTCATGGAATAGTGGGGAGCTTGGGGACCTACTGAAATTGCTGCCTCGTGGGGAACAGTGGAAAATGTGGACGGCTGTGCATACTTAGCATAGCTTTCAAAGGCCACATGTTAGCTCTGAGCCTCAACCTCCTCTTCAGCAAAACGTGTGCCCATTACCACTTGCGACTATTTTGTTTGTTCCTTTGCTTGAGTATTGTCTCTCTGTGCCAAACATAAGCACATGCAGACTCAACTCTACATGCCAAGAAGCTTTGGGCCATGACTGCCTTGTTCACCTTCCCCAGTGTCTAGCAGAGTGCCAGGCACATGGCAAATATTCAATAAATATGTTCTGATTAAACAAGTGAAAGTTATGATTCATAATACCTTATAAAGATTAAATGTTATCATGGCTATAGTGATTAGCACAGTGCTTAAACATAATGAGCACCAGTAAATATTAGTCCCACTCCCCCTTCTTTCCTTCTATGAACTACTCATAATTAATTCATACATTCAACAAATATGCCTGCCTCTTCTCCATCGGTTGGGGATTGAATGGCGAATGAAAGAGAGAACAATCTCTGCACTCGTGAAGCTTACATTCTAGTGATGGGGTGAGCAATTCTCTTTGGATCATCAGGGAGTCTTAATAACAAAGTTTTTAAGAGAAGGGGGTTACAGCTGAAAGACAGATGCATTGGTGGGAGAAAGGAAAGCCCAAAGGAAAGGAAGCCAACTGGAGTAGTGCAGCGATGATGTAGGAAATGGCTTGGATGTGAGTGGCAGCAACATAACAGGAGCGAATCCGGCAAGCAGCGGTACGTGACACCCATTGGATCTGAGGGATCCAAGAGTAAGCAAGTGGCAATGATGAAAGTGTCCAATCTTGTCACTTTGCTGTGTTGGCCTGAATAGAAAGGGAAATTAGGAAGGGAAGCTGCTGTGGTTGGTGGGTTTTAGGGTGAGAGAAGAGCTAAACCCAATTTTGCATGTGATGCTTCTGAAAAGACAGAATGGAGACTGGGTGGAAACGTTTAACTCACAAATAAAAGTAGGGGTTTAGAGTGCAGACGAAAACAAATCTCCCTTCTTATGTATTATGGATCATTTGAATAACATAAAAATATGATATTCTACGTGTCTGCCAAATTCCTCTAGGAATCTGCTCCTTCATGGAAAGATCCACGTTAACCATCCTGTCTCTTCAGTTCCTGGAACATAGTTGGCCCCAAAATACTATGTGTGAATTGAACTGGTGGATAATAAGCAAAATTTCATCGTGAAGGCAAAGAGAAAAGACAAGTGCATTAAGTGCATTTAGAATGAGAAAGGCCTCAATTCAAATGCTTGTCCCCTTCTTTCTTCATCTGCTAGTTATACAACCAGGAGGAGATTGTTGGCTTTAATCTTAGTCTCTTTTGTGAAATGGATGATTGAGTCTATCTTGCAGGATGCTGTGAGAGCATTAAGTTAAATCAACATGCAGTGCCTGTCATTTAGTAGGCACAAAAATTAAAGCACTTATTATATCGTTTACTGTTATCTCTATTTCCATGCCTTTTAGCTTTTGCTGCGGTTTTCGCCCTCTCACTTTTCCCACCTTGCCATTTCTAACATTCCACCCAGACAGTCCTGTGAGCAGCTGTCCTCTTGGTGTGACCTCCTGCCGGCCAGCTTTCCCAAAGCCTCCATAGGCCACTAAGCTCCTGTCCACACGGCTGGCTGGTCTGTCAGTTCAAGTCACCCAATGCAACTGATATCAACACAGCTTGCAAATTCCAAAATCACTGTTAGTACTTTAGATGTGGTCATGTTTACGCCTGGCCTACAAACTGCACCACCACGTCTTTATGAATACACAACTTGCATCATGCAGTCGTTTAAAGCCGTGTCCTAGTCTAGCACTTAAAAATACTTCTGAGATAGGTTGTCATAGCAATCGAAAAATAAATATGAAAACCGAGAAGGCTGTCTGTATGCTGGTTACTTCTAAAAGGTACCTAAGAACATAGATAGTAGGGTGAGTTATCTTACGCAAGGGTGTCAGTCCAGACACACTGATTTCTCCCACTGACGGCTCTTATCCATTGGTATGAGACACTGCACTAGGTGCTGTGTATCTTATCCCAGAATGAAATGAATTCTTAAGCCTCATGCATTTTATGAGAATAGGTAAAAGTGTTTTTGCAGCTTCTACTTCTCCTGCAGTCCACTCTGAAGTGTGGCAATTTCTAATAGGAAGGACACTGTGAATACCGCATGTGGATACTTGTGTGTGTGTTCAGTACATACATATATTTTTATATATTTTGTAAATATCAAGCAACTGTATCAGCTGTGGCAAGAGAGCAGCCTATCACAGCCTGAAACTACAGAACAAGGACAGGTTAAGGGGAAGGGCTACCCCCTCAGATGGTGAGGAGGGCCAGGGCTCTTCCCAGGAGACGTCACCACAGCCCTGGGAAATCTGCTATGGCGCCAACAGGGAACTGCCGCCACACTGCACCGCTGCCTTACTCTCATTTTCCAAAGTGACTAACAGCAAGCGTCCCCTGACCGCGCTACTGCATTGTCCTGGGATCCGCATTGCATGTAGAAGTGAGGGTCACTCTCTCTTCCTCCCAAGGGGAGATCGCTTTTCTCACCCTAAGGGTTCCAGGCAAGCTCACAATGGTGACATTTGCCGAGCAGTGGCTTGAACAAAGCGCTCTCAGAGAACAAGATGGTAACAGTGTGGAGCACAGGCTAGTCCTCCAGGACGCCAAGCCCCAGGAATGCTCTTGGAGAATGACCTGCAGCCTCCCAGGGAATGAGAAAATAAAGTCACAGCAGGAGAGCTGGGGGGACAGTAGAGGGTCCCGCAGCTCCACGGTTTGCCAGAACTCACTCAGATGACGTAAATAAAATGTTGCCTGAAAGAAACTTGTCCAAAGAAGCTAGACTAAATCCTTCATTTGACTCTATTTTTCTCAAATGCCTGGTAACCTCCTGTACCCCTCGTCCCCACGCCTCCCCCTCAAAAAAGAGAAAGAGAAAGACTTTTTTTCTCCTATTTATCCACTGCAGAATCAATTTTACAGTCGTCCTGCAGGCAATCCTTTTGGTATCCCATAAATCTTCTAAATACTCAAAAAAACCTGAGCTTTTTTAATTGCTACTTAATCACAAGACTGGTTCGCCTTTCCTTTCTTCATCTCCCCTGGCGGGTAACTACTCGGTTCTGCATGTTACTATAATAATATTGAAACAATAACCCTTGAGCTAAGTGATTTCCCTGGAAAGGTAAAAGTGGCGGAATCCGAACGCTCCCTCCCTCCGTGTCCTGGACCCGAACTTTTTTGCTCCGTGGACAGTTTTCTCCCTCTCACTCCAAGGCCAATTGCACGAATTCTTCCACAAAACAGGACCTGTGACATTTCCCCGGACAAGTCACCGGAATCCCGCACTGCGCGTCGCTGTCCCAAAATTCACACATAAATCTATTTCCTCCAAACATGCCCGTCATGTGCGTTATATAATCGCCTTTCATTTGAACGCATTAATCAAACTGGGGTTTTTAAGCAACACCTAATTAATTCTTTAATTGGCTCAGATTATACTTTTAATGACTCCCACTAGCAGAAAAACCAGTGATCGTTGAATGTGCTTTTGAAACTACAGACGTTGAGTTTCCTCTTTCACCTAGAACTTTCAGATCTTGCTAAAAAGTCGGGTGTGGTTACGTGGGGGGCGGGGAGGAGAGGGGGAAGAGCGGGAGGAGACCGGAGGGAAGGGTGGGAGGGAACTTTGCAAAAAAAAATTTTCCCGGACTGAATTCGTGATCCCGGAGGCCCGCGCTTGGCGGCTCTCCAGGGTCTGCAGAAGTTTCTTACTAATGAGAAGTTCGTGCATTGGGGCAAAGCCAGGCTTTGGCGAGAGTTCTTAAGAACTTAGGAGCGCTCTCGTCTACCCAAGGCCGGACCGCGCACATCAAAGCTGCAGCCCAGCTCTAGATTGGTGAGACTTAGAACAAGCTGCGCACGGAGCCCGTGCACACTTGAGTCAATCTCGTCTAACGGTTTCCCCTGCACCGCTAGGAGCCCTCAACCTCGGCGAGGCAGCCGGACGCCGTGAGTCACCGCTGGTGACTCAGCGACCCCACCCCTCTCCCTCGGGCTTTCCTCCGCTGCCTCCTCGCAGCTCCAGCCGTCCGAAGCTGGACTGAGCCCGTTAGGTCCCTGAACAGAACCTCCCCTAGCCCATCCCAAGATAAGCCGCTGAAAAGGGGCGCGGGCCGGAGCAGCCCCGCTCTCCAAGCGGGCGGTGCGCGAGGCTGTGCGGGGCCCGAGCCCCGCGTCCCCCGCTGTGTGCGACCCCACCCTGCGCTCCAATCTCAGGAGCTCTTTGTTTCTCTCTCCGCGCCTTCGGATCTGCTGAATCCCTCACTCCCCCTCTTCCCGCTCCTCTGCCCGCGGGTCCCCTCCCCTTCCCCGGCTCCCAGCTGACCACAGCTCTGTGGGCGCCGCGCTCCCCTCCCACCCGCCCCTTTGGCTCGGTGCCTGGGACCCCTCCGGCCCAGCCCGGGAGGGTCCCCCCTCCGCCGCGCGACCCCGCCTTTTTCAGCACCCGGGCGTGAGCAGAGCTCGGGCCATCATCAGGAAAGCCCCTGCAAGTGCCAGCCCAGCCCAAGAAGTAACGGGTCCATGCCCAGTCCGGGGCCGCCGCGTAGGAAGGCTCGAGAGCGCCCACGCCCCAAACCCCCGCCGGCCCTCCCCGCTTCTCGCCGGGTCCCCATTGGCTGGCGCGCTCCGCGGCTGGGATGGCAGTGGGAGGGGACCCTCTTTCTTGCCCCGGTTATAAAAACACAGCCCTCGGCGGGGTCCCGTCCTCTGCCACTCTCGCTCCGGGGTCCCCGCGCCAGAGACGCAGCAGCAGCGCTCCCACCGCCCACACCCGCCGCGCCCTCGCTCGCCTCACCTCCCGGAGCCAGTGCTCCCCACCGCAGCCGCCCAGCCCACCGCCACCCTCCGCAGCCATGTCCACCAGGTCCGTGTCCTCGTCCTCCTACCGCAGGATGTTCGGCGGCCCCGGCACCGCGAGCCGGCCGAGCTCCAACCGGAGCTACGTGACCTCGACCACCCGCACCTACAGCCTGGGCAGCGCGCTGCGCCCCAGCACCAGCCGCAGCCTCTACGCCTCGTCCCCGGGCGGCGCGTATGTCACGCGCTCCTCGGCCGTGCGCCTGCGGAGCAGCGTGCCGGGCGTGCGGCTGCTGCAGGACTCGGTGGACTTCTCGCTGGCCGACGCCATCAACACCGAGTTCAAGAACACCCGCACCAACGAGAAGGTGGAGCTGCAGGAGCTGAATGACCGCTTCGCCAACTACATTGACAAGGTGCGCTTCCTGGAGCAGCAGAACAAGATCCTCCTGGCCGAGCTCGAGCAGCTCAAGGGCCAGGGCAAGTCGCGCCTGGGGGACCTCTACGAGGAGGAGATGCGGGAGCTGCGCCGGCAGGTGGACCAGCTCACCAACGACAAGGCCCGCGTCGAGGTGGAGCGCGACAACCTGGCCGAGGACATCATGCGGCTCCGGGAGAAGTAAGGCGGTGCCCACGCAACTCGCGGGGCCTCGGGAGGGCGGGAGCGAGAGGGAGAGGGGCACCCCTGCGAGGGGCTGCCACGCCCTTGGGGATGTGGCCCTGGTGGCAGCTGCCCGGGGACAGCGGGGAGAGGGGCTGTGGCTGCGGTGGCACAGCCCCGCCCAGAACCCAGACCTTGCAGTTGGCGTTTCCTCTGCGCCGCCACTTACTGCCCAAGAACGCTCCGTTGCAAGTTACAGATTTCTTAAAACTACCACTTTGTCTGTAGTTGAAGTCCCTTTGTCACAATGAGAGCGATTCCCCCAAACTTTTAGAAAGTTTCCCGGCCCCTTCTGGCGGGCTGCCAGGCCCCGGGCGGGAGGAGGAAGGAGGGGACTGCCACGGAGGAAGCGAGACAAAGAGATGGCAGAGGCTCCCGCGGGCGGGGGGTGGGCGGGGTTCTCCTGGCAGGTCTGTGCGGGGACTGTGATCATTTTTCTATTCTGTTCCCGAGGTTCCCGCTAAACCTGCCGAGGGCAGCAGGTCTGCAAGCCGCGGGAGCCGGCTGCCCGCGGAGGTGGCGCGGCGGGTGTTGTCGCGCGGCTGGGCGACGTGGTGGTTGGGTGTGGCCGCCCCGCCCCTGGCGGTTTCCCGGTTCCCCTTTGGTTAATGTGCAACTGCTTCAGATTGCAGGAGGAGATGCTTCAGAGAGAGGAAGCCGAGAGCACCCTGCAATCTTTCAGACAGGTTTGTACTCTCTCCCCACTCGCAGCCGCCGGACCCCACCCAACCAACCCAGGGGCAATTCTAAAAGTTACTTAACCCAAGTCTTAAAAAGTTCAAAACTTCACGGCAGTGCATAAAGCCCCCTAGTGGCGGACGGACCACGGATTGCAGCTTCTCTTAATTAAAAAAAAAATACAAACCTTGAATGATTTAAACTGTTCCTTGGGACAGAAAGAAAGTATTTTTACTTTGTTTCAAGATTTTTTTTTTTAGTGTTTTCCTGACTCGTTTTTGCAACACATTGACACTCTGATTTCGAACAGTTACAGTTTGATTTAGATTGTGGTTTGCGCAAGTCGTCTAATTTTTACAAGGCCACAGAAAAGCACAGTTATGCCCTGTAGTTTAAAATGTAAAACATGTTGGAGGATAAGAAACTTAGATGAATTGCAATTAAGCCAGCAAGTTTCTTTTTTTCTCTGCAAGTTCTATTGTGGCATTAAAGTTAGATGAAAGTATCACTATGCACAACTATTTTGTGATCTAATAAGGGTGAAAAGGAGCCATCTGTCCCCTCGGCTGAAGGGTATTAATGGTTTCTATGGGCTTCGCTATGGAATGTAGATACAGACATTCTGGCAAGGGTGGTGGCTCTGGACAGAAATAATAGGAGCCTTTGTGTTCCCAGAGAAGCTTTGCAACAGGCTACATTCTTATTGAATATGTAATGATGCAAGCACGGTTCTAATTGGACACAAGTATTTGCTAACATCCGTTATCTAATATCTGGTCCAGACTTGTGAAGTATGTGATGTGAACAGTTCTTAAAGCTACAGGCATACCTCGCATTTTGAGAGGCCTTTCTCGTATTCTTTGGCACTCTCTCCATAAATAAAAAAAATAAACCTAAGGCTGAAAAATGGAATTTTAAGTAAAGGGTTTTTACTCCAAAGTTAGATGGACTTAAAAGGATTTTTAACTTAGAATTGCAATGCAAAAGCAGGAAGATTTCCAATAGAGTTTACAGTTTTATTTCCTGGAAACATTTACTGCTATTAGCTGCAAAGCATATTCTGAAGCTCAAATACATGCACCAAATTAATTTAAACACAGCGATGTATGGTTCAGTTTAGTCCTTGAGCATTGGTGATCATCACACCTATGTTTTTTGCGGAGCAGTGAGTTAATATAAAGCAAAATTAATATAAAAGATCCTTTGTTTAGGAATTAAGTAAAATTCCTCAATCTCTTCAATGTAATAGATTTCCACATGGAACTTTCTTTTAGAAGTTAGAAAAATATCTTTTATATCCTTTTTAAGGCTTAACATGCAAAAATCAATGTTTTCCTCAAGTCTGGTCTTTATATTATCATCCACTCCCCGTTCACTTTTCCATGAAGGTGGTCGAAGAGTCTCAACAGTTTAGTGCTGTAAGACTATCAACTGTACTCCAAATATAATTTCTTACAAGATGAGCAATCCTCATGGAATTCCCTTGTGGGGAAATAAAATCTTACTTGCAAGATTACATATTCTGATTTGGAATGTAGCACTTTGCAAATGGTGGAAACAGAGAGGGATAGCTAGATTAGAAAGAATTCTACATATAATTTTATTATCCGCAAGTGCTTTGACCAGTCATTCTGAAACAGGCCAAGTAACTGAATTGACACAGTGGCAAGTGAAAAAGATAGACACACCCTTCTACGATGAGTCAGGGGAGTGTCAGGAGAACAATGCTCCAGAGAAAGCAAAGCAAATACAATACAGCATTGCATTTCCATTCATTAATTTTCCTGAACTGCATCTGTGGCAATGCATACCCTGAATTGCAGTATGAAATTGCTACTTGATACAAATCTAGCCTCGTAACCTGGATGCCAGATAACTACATATTTGCTTTGGAGCCTGAGGATAAGTTTCAGAAGATTTGAGTATAGAAAAAGCAGCTAAAACTTTTGAAGCACAAGTTTCTGTTCTCCCTGTACTCAGGAATACATGAAGTTGTGAGATCTGGCCAAACCCCATCATCATGTGAGTCCATGAATTTACAAAACAAATCTTTAAAATGCTGGGGCATTGATTTTCTAGATTTAAAAAAAAAATTTTCAATGTCACTGGTAAAATGTGGATTCAGTAATGATGGAGTGCAGTTTACCATGTTTGTGGATATTTATTTAATTTTAAATTGTCTGAGTGCCACCTTAAGTATACACAATGGATCGCAATTCAAATGAATTAATGAAGAGAAGAAAGCATAGTATATTATAGCACTAAAAGACTTTTAAACACCTTTTCTATAGTAAAGAGACTAGGTTCAGATGGTTCATTTACAATGAATAAATGAGATAAGCCTTAGACCTTCTCATCTTCTATGTCCTATCTTTTCTCTTTTCAAAACAGGATGTTGACAATGCGTCTTTGGCACGTCTTGACCTTGAACGTAAAGTGGAATCCTTGCAAGAAGAGATTGCCTTTTTGAAGAAACTACATGACGAGGTTAGTGGAGTAACTTCTAATGAATGAATGAGGGTGAAGCAGTTTCCCTACCTGGCTTGGCTGACCTTCTGTTTGTTCTTTCTTTAGGAAATCCAAGAGCTACAGGCCCAGATTCAGGAACAACATGTCCAAATCGATGTGGATGTTTCCAAGCCTGACCTGACGGCTGCCCTGCGTGACGTACGTCAGCAGTATGAAAGCGTGGCTGCCAAGAACCTTCAGGAGGCAGAAGAGTGGTACAAGTCCAAGGTATGAAACAAGTTAGTGTGGCTCGAATAAAATAAAAGCATTGTTCCGAAAACACCATACAGTCTGTGATTCCCAAATATCTTAGTTCCAGTCCAAAGCTGGCTTTAACTTCTTGTTCACATTCTCTCCTTTAGAACAGCAGACTCCCTTTCCACTAGCCCTACTTCCAAGTAAACTGCAACACCACATCCCTGCCCTCCACCATATTTAATGAGCCCAGGAGAGAGTGAATCTCAGAAAATATCAATGTCAGTATTCCACTGCTATTTCTTTGGCTTTCAAAACTGAAGTTTAGAGCTATCCTGGAAGACAGTGAATGGAAATAATGATTTCCTTTCCTCAGAGAGTCAAAAGACTTAAATGTGGGCAACCTATATTTCTAATTTCTTCCCAACAGTTTGCTGACCTCTCCGAGGCTGCTAACCGGAACAACGATGCCTTGCGCCAAGCGAAGCAGGAGTCCAATGAGTACCGGAGACAGGTGCAGTCCCTCACCTGTGAAGTGGATGCTCTTAAAGGAACTGTGAGTACCAACCTTGCAGGAAAAGAGGGAATGTAATGACCCAGTCTATTGACCAAGTGAATGGCGATACCTGAACAAAATGTCAAGTGAAATTTCTATTTTAATGCAAAGAAAATGAGTTATCAAGACAGACTCAAAAATCACTTGATAGAGACTGTGAAGTCTTAGCTTGCATGTATCATTTGATTCTAATAAGAAGTACTTAGCACTTGTATTCTCCACTGAAAATTAGAGTAGTCACCATTTGTCACTGAAGGGAAATTATTGCAAATGGTTTGTTAATAGTTCTGGGAGTAGCTAGGGTTTTCTGGAAAATAACATGGGCAGCCTTTCTCACCTCCTGCAGAACGAGTCCCTGGAACGCCAGATGCGTGAAATGGAAGAGAACTTTGCTGTCGAAGCTGCTAACTACCAAGACACTATTGGCCGCCTGCAGGATGAGATTCAGAACATGAAGGAAGAGATGGCTCGTCACCTTCGTGAATACCAAGACCTGCTCAATGTTAAGATGGCTCTTGACATTGAGATTGCCACCTACAGGAAGCTGCTGGAAGGCGAGGAGAGCAGGTACAGAACCCACACTTGCATGCATGAATTAACAGACACCGCGTGCTAGGTGCCATGCCACTTGCTTCACGTGTATTGCCTCATCTGTCTTTAGAATATTTCTTCGAGGCAGCTACTTTCCACTCTTTATAGGTGAGGAATTTAGGTTCAGAGAGAGTGACTTGCCCTAGTTAGAGTTAATCAGTAGCAGAGCTGGGATTTGAACCCACAACTCTGCTAAAGCCTATACTCTTCTCATTCTATAATGCCCCTCCATTCATGCCCCAGTGGAGAAAAAGCTTGTAATAAAATAAATATGCTAATGAGACCAATCGTGGGTAAAGCTTCTGATCAAATCCCTAATGTATGAATTATAAGAGTAAATTTTTTTATTTGATGAAAACAGGAAGTATAGAAATTTGTTCCTTGGAGTTGAAGTTGTTTTTCAACAATTTTACTGTTTTTTTTGTTTATAGAATTTCTCTGCCTCTTCCAAACTTTTCCTCCCTGAACCTGAGAGGTAAGCATTATATTTCCCTTTATGAAAAATTTTGGTGGCTTTTAACCATTGTGTTTAGGGTAAAGCACTCATGTTTTTATGATACCTGAAAAATGCCATATGAGAGAAAATTCTATAAAACATCCATAATTTTCAAACCCAAGTACTCTCTTGCATTCTATGCATTGAGTTCAATGTAAACTCCATTTTATTTCTTCTTGCTAGAAGTAGTATCTCATCCTCATGCTCAAGTATGTCAGGCCCCGTGTTTGCAAACAAAAAATACTCTAGAATTCTTTTGAAAGTAGCACTTTGAGCAATTGCTAAAAAAATCATAATTGAGTAAAATGGTTACTTGGTTTTTTTAAAGATTTCATTTTTACTCATTTTTGACTGTTTATTTGTTCAGAAACTAATCTGGATTCACTCCCTCTGGTTGACACCCACTCCAAAAGGACCCTTCTGATTAAGACGGTTGAAACTAGAGATGGACAGGTTGGTATCTTTTAAATCAAAGATGGAATAACCTGAGACAGGCATTGATGTGTATTGATTTTAAATCAACACATCTGCATCTCAGATACAACTAGGTAATTTGAGAGGTTCAGGTTTCACTCGCACCTACTAAAAAAGGAATAGGCTGCTTCTTCCAGCACTACACACAGCCAGCTAATTATTTGGCTCCTAGACATGAAGGCGAGATGGCCATCTTCTTCCTGAACTCCCAAATTAGTTTAGGATTTGCTATGGTGCTTAATTGAAATGGGAGTAAACCTTCCTTAAGTCACTTCCTAGACTACCTCAATATCAGAAATGTTTTGATCCTGGACATATGGTCTTCTCTGACCTCCATGCTTATGATTTAGAGACCCTTAAGCCCGTCTATATAGTATAAGGATGTGCCATATGATCAATTAGTTCCTTGTTACCTCTCTGTGCCAGGAAATAAATGGTTGCAATTTATTATAATCTTCATGAAACCTTCCCTTGCACATAAATTTGAAATGTACTTGCTGTACATTTTAATATGGCTTAATTTCTTTTAAATGTTGATTCATAGGATTATTATAGCATCTTCATAAACCTAGTTTTTTAAGAAGTTTTCTTTTTGCAAGTCACAGCATTCTCTTGGATACTTACATTGCCCGTAGGTGAAGAGTGTCTTGTATAGGTAGTTTCTTGGCCTTTTGGCTAAGAACAAGCGTTTTGCATACGTATCAGTCCCTCCTAGCTGTAACCCTTACAGAACAAACATAACCTTCCAACTCGCACGATAAATTATATGTTTAGTAGGATTTTTCTTTGCCATTATTTATGGGATAATTTAATCTTTAGTATATAGTATTATATTTGATTCGAGTTTTATTTTTTAACAGGTTATCAATGAAACTTCTCAGCATCATGATGATCTTGAATGAAAACTGCACACACTCAGTGCAGCAATATATTACCAGCAAGAATAAAAAAGAAATCCATATCTTAAAGGAACATCTTTCAAGTGCCTTTCTGCAGTTTTTCAAAAGTGCAAGATAGATTCGGAGTAGGAATAAGCTCTAGTTCTTAACCACCGACACTCCTAAAAGATTTAGAAAAAAAGTTTACACCATAATCTAGTTTATGAAGAAGTCTTGTGCTAGAATACTTTTTAAAAAGTATTTTTGAATACCATTAAAACTGCTTTTTTTTCCTCCAGCAAGTATCCAAACAATTTGTTTTTCTGCTTCAATAAATCTTTGGTAAAACTCTTTTGGTGTGTTATTTATTCGATAATATCTGAACAATTCTGTATTTTGTCCTGTTGGTTAATTTATCATGAAAATCATGTTTAGGTTAACTTGATAAATTCAGGTTATTTATGCTTGAGATATAGTTTTTAATTTTGTCATTTTAGATAAACCTCATTTCTTTTTAATGATTATTTTTTAAATTTACAAATAGATGCTATATAATAAAATAACATACAAAAATGAGGATAGGTCTTTTATAGAAAGAGTTCAGCTGGGTTCATGCCCATGTGTGATTTTGATTCTAATGAATAGACTTTCTAAACTTAAAAAATTTAAAAAATATTAAAAAATGGAAACTTTTTTTTTTTTTTTTTTGAGTACATGCAGCACATGAATAGCACAAATTCCACTATGGGAGTTAAAGCATAGAGCGATGGTCAAGATATAGGGCTTCAGCTTCCACCAGCAAGATGCAGAGAAATGAGACAAGTTCACTCAGTTTTAATATATGATACTGACCTGCTTTTTCGTGTGTATACCTGTAAGTGATATTTACACCTATATCCATCTATCTATAGAAGACCTTTGTGTTTGGAGAATGGCATTAGACACAGAATAAGGAAAATTCCCTACCTTTTCTTCTGGGAATATAAGATTACTATGTGGGACTCACCTGGGGATCAGGTGGAGCTAACTGCAAGTATAAAAAGGATCCCAAGCAATGACCTTGAAGTGGTGTCCTCGTGGAAAGCTTCCTACAGGCAGCCTTGTGAGCAGGCCCTGGGGGCTGGATAGGATTTAGATAAATAGATAAATAGATCAGCAAGGGTATCGCCTGGAGGCCATAGAGTTGTCATGGTCAATAGTGTGTGTTCTCCAGTGAAACCCCTTCAAGTACATTCCTGGCCTTCTCTAAGTCCCCAATTCCTATGTTATTATTATTGTCTCTCCCCCAGGAACAATGTGGGTTTGTATCTGCCTCTCTCTAGAGCTACTGAGGGGAATAAGTAAAATAGTTCACACTCATCTCTGCCTACTCACAGGAACATTAGCTGTGACTTTCATCGTTATAGTTACAAGGGACACTGCCTGAGTAAAGACAGGGCTGGCCGCCGGAGTGTCCCCTAGCTGGGGTGACTTTACATCCTGATTTGCCTGGGACAGTCGTAGTTCATGCCTGTTGTAACAGCACAATTATTAATATTCCAGTTTGGACAATAGGTTGTATCTGGCCAGTGAACCCTTAGCGTAGTCTTATAGGAAAGAGTATTCACCCTGCAATTCCTGAAGATACCTGCCCCCCACCTGTCGTATGTGAACAACTGACCTTTTAAACGGCACGATTAGTATCACCAGTGTAAACATCCACATATTTGGGTCCTTAAGAAACTTTTTCTATTTTATTTTGGGTTTTATTTTCTGTTCTTTAGTCATTCCCACCACTGTCCTCCCCTCCCCTCTCTCTTCTCCCACGTTTATCCCAACTTTGGCTTATGAGGTTCATCCAGGGAAGATCTCAAGCCCACGTTGGTTTTCTTCACACGAATGATCCTTTATTATTTAAAAAAAAATTAAAAAACAAGCCACAGTTTTGTTTTGTTTTATTTTGTTTCCAGGGAGAAAGGAGCCGGAACCACAAGGAGTTCTGCTCATGCCTGTTGAGACCTGGGAGCTCCCCACCTTTAAAAATCCCTTCCCGCTCTTTCTAAAATCGCATCCCAGAAACGGAGGAGAGGAGCTGACCTCCCCTTATCTGTGCCTGTCAGAAATTAGACCTTAATGAAAAGCTACACAGGGGCTCGTCTCATAGGAATTCAAATCTATTTAAGTCTTCTTTTATTTTTATCTTTAATTATACTGCTAGCATTTTCCTTATCTTCCGCTTGGAAATACTCATAAAAAGAAACTGTGCTCTCACCACCTATGGTGCAACGGAGATTAATGCTGGGTTCTTTTATGTATAGCATTAATCCAAGATTAAAGGAGACAGGAAAAATGTAGGGGGTGGGAGCGAAGGTAATGATGACATAAAGTACAAGTCTGAAAAAAGTTACTTAGGGGACAGTGAAATCCACAGAAATGACGTGAATATGAAGTCCTGCAAAGTTTTCTCACAGTAGTGACAGATGGAAGAGGCTGCTGGTGAATGCGATGAAATGTCTGATTTTAGCCTAAAATGTAGTGATCTACCTTCCCACAACCAGCCTCTAACAAAGGTGTGAAGAAGACAAAATTTCTTTTCCAAGTCTATCAAACTAAGGGAGTGTGTGTGTTTACAGTGGTAGGAGAGGGAGGGGGGAAGCCCAGTTTCTGCTCCAGCTATGATCTGAATGTTGGTGTCCTCCCAAATTCATATGTTGAAACCTAACCCCTAATGTGATGGTATTAGGAGGTAGGGGATTCAGGAGGTGATTAGGTCAGGAGGGTAGAGCCCTCATGGAGGAGATTAGTGACCTTATAAAAGAGGCCTGAGGGAGCTTATTTGCCCCTTCCTCCATGGGAAGATGCACCAAAAAGGCACCATCTATGAACTAGGAAGTGGACCCTCACCAAACACAAAATCTGCTGGTGCTTTGATCATGGACTTCCCAGCCTTCGGAACAGTAAGAGATAAGTTTCTCTTGCTATAAACCACCCAGGATAAGATATTTTGTTACAGCAGCCCAAAGGGACTAAGACAACTCCATCCTAAGTAGACACCATGTCCTCAAAAATCTCTCTCTCCAACCTGCCAGACTTCAGCCAAGTGAAGGGTCCGTTGAACAACTGAAATTGATTGTCTCACAGTTGTGGAGGCTGGAAGTCCAAGATCAAGGTGCTTGCAGGGTTGGTTTCTTCTGAGCCTCTCTGCTTGTCTTGCAGGCCTTTGTGTCCTCATATGGTCACCCCTCAGTCTGTGTTGTCTATGTCCTCATCTCTTAGTAGAAGGACACCAGTCACACTGGATTAGGGCCCACCTATATGACCTCATCTTACCTCAATTATCTCTTTAAAAACCCTATCTCCAAATACAGGCACATTTTGAGATACTGGGTGTTAGGACTTCAACATATAAATTTGGGGGGGACGTGATTCGGCCCACAACAGGGACAGGTTCATAGTTAAACCTTTGGAAAACAGTCTCCTTGTCTGTACTCACAGTAGGTCTTGATACAGATTTTCAAAAGCTGTAGTTTGCAAAGTCACCAATGCACAATGTGCTGCTCAAAGCCCCGTGGCCGGCTGTGACTGCTCAACTTCTTCATTTTTGTATTCCCTCTCTAGCAATCATGTGGGGACTTTCCACAAACAGCTTCTGTATAAAGCAAATGCATTTTTTAGGGCAGTGTATGAGGCAAGCGGACAGCCATGGAAGACCCTGGAACAGTCAACAGAACCTAATAGAGTACCCTCAGATGAAAGTTTTCCTCAGTCCAAGAAGACCCTATGGCCATTCTCTTACGAAGTTCATGTTTCCTGTATGTATCAGGCGCTGTGCTAGGTGCTGGCTGTACAAACGCCAAGTCTCCTCCCTTCATTCACAGTTTATCAATCTAGTGAGAAAGAACAGAGAATATTAGTAAAATGCATACAGTGCTTGGCATGCATTTTACTTCACAAATGTTGCAAAACAGCCTTACCGGTCAGTTCAGTTTAATTCAATTCTCCTCGGCCCGAGGCAACATGGAAGACAGTCAAATTCTGTCCTTGGAGTCCAGACTGTGGATTCTAGTCTGGATGTTGTTCACAACTCAGTATGGGACCCTGTCTTTCCAGAATATGAAATATTTTTCCTATCTTCTTTATTTTCTTGATCCTATAAATTGTAGTTACGTTATTTTATTTATTTATTTTTGTATTGGTTTAAAGGTTCTTATCTGCTAATGTCAATATGTGAATAACATGGGGATTTGTTTATACTTGTTTCCTGGTTTTGTTTTTGATTATATGGTCCTGTTTTTTTTTTTTTGTTTGTTTTTTTAACATGCCTCATAGTTTCTACTGAATGCTGAACATTTTAAACAAGATACTTATGTAGGACCTAGACAATGTTTTCTTCCTCTAAAGAGCAAGGTAAGTTTTTTTTTTTTTTTTTCTTTTACAGGCAAATTGAGACCAGGGATCACCTTGGTCCTGGTCAGAGTTAGTTTTAGCCTTTGTTAGGACTGGTCTGTTTTAACTCCATTATCTTAGTATCTTAGTACTGGTACTTACTTCTCAAGTGGGTCCCTTAGCCCTAGCATGGGACATTTCTGGGTCTCAACCACAACCTGGGTGCATTTATCAAAGCCCTTCCACCTTGGCAGAGCTAAACTCTAACTTCTGTTTTCCCAGCACCATGCAGGAGCTGAAATCTTGGCTCAACTTTTAGCTTCCCTGCTGCTATTTCCTGCTGGATTTCTTGGAGTCTCTCCCTGAACACATGCAGCTTAGAAGTCGGCCGACAATTTGAATGAATCTCTGTCCCCTTAGCCTAGTAAGAACACCATTTTATGTTTGAGCCCTCTCCCTCATTTGCAAATTGCCCTCATAGGAAAAGCCAGGTGAATGTGGATTTTACCTTGGATACTTTCTTTCTTTCAAGGAGTATAACCCCCAATCTCTATTTCTGACTATATTGTTTGCTCTCAATGCATTCAGACAGGTAGGGGTGTGTGTGTGCGTGTGTGTGTGTGTGTGTGTGTGCGTTTCAGATGATGTAGTTGTTTTTATGGAGGGGACATACCCAACTTACAATGGTTTGACTTATGATTTTTCCACTTTACAGTGGTGTGAAAGTGAGATGCCTTCAGTACGCTCCTTGACTTAAGATGAGTTTAACCCCACTGTGAGCTGAAGCACATCTGCACTCTAGTTATCTATCACCACTATGAAGCATCCAACTGCAAAGCTCAGTGGTTTAAAACAACAATTTGTGGTTCTGCAGGTTGACTAGGCTCAGCTGGGGAGAGTTTACTTGGGAACATTCATGCAATTACAGTCAGATGGCAGCTGAGCTGGGGTCATCTGAAGTCAATGGAACTGGACATATAACATGACTTCTGCATTCTCAAACTCTTGAACTCAAGCCATCCTCCTGCCTCGGCCTCCCAGAGGGCTAGGATTACAGGTGTGAGCCACCACACTCAGCCGACTTCTGCATTCTAATGCCTCTTGCCTCAGTGCTCCTGGGCTTCTTTCTCTCTCCATGAATTGTTCCAGAATCCAGGGTTTAGGCATCTAATGTCATGAACTCAGAATAGTCATGCTTCTTACGTTACTACTCACTGCTAAGAGGCAGAAAGCAGAACTGTCCAGGTTTGATCAAGGCTATGTCTGCAAATGGCACAGTATAATTTCTACCATATTTTATTGGTCAAATAAGTCACAGGGGCCACCTAAATTCAAGAGTCCACCTCTTGATGTGGACATGGCAAGGTCACCCTCAGAAGAGCATATGGAATGAGAGATGAGGTTGTGTCCAACTTTAGAAAACATAATGTGCCATAGATATAAGCTGTTCTGTCACTGTTGGAAACCCCAATCAAAACTGACCCAAGAAGATAGGGAAAACTGGAATATTCTTATTACTATTGAGTTAGTAATTAAACATCTTTCTTGAAAGAAAATACCAAGAACAGATGGCCTCGCAGTTGAGTGCTACCAAACATTTAATACACAATTTCAAATCATCATAAACACTTTCTTATCCTAAAAATAAGAAAACACTTTCTATCTTATTATATGAAGATAGATATCTTAGTGCATTAGTGCTGCTATAACAAAATACCTGAGACTGGGTAATTTATAAAGAATAGAAATTTAATTCTCACAGTTTTGGGGTCTGGTGGTCCAAGATCAAGATGCCAATGTTTGGTGTCTGGTGAGAGGTTGTTCTCTGCTTCCAAGATGGCGCATTGTTGCTGCATCCTCTGGAGGACAAGAATGTTGTGTGTTCAGATGGTAGAAGGGATGGAAGGAATGAAAAGGCTTAAACTCACTCTGCCAAACCCTTTTATAAGACCATCTAATTCCATTTATGAAGGTGGAACCCTCAAGACTGAATCATCTCCTAAAGGCCATACCTCCCAACACTGTTGCATTGGGGATTAAGTTCTAACATGCATTTTGGAGGGTACAAAAACAGTAGCATAACCTTAATTCCAAAACTATACAAAGGCACAATAGAGATGAAAATTGCAGGTGAACTTTATTCGTGGATATAGATGCAAATATCCTAATGAAATATCAGCAAAGCAAAACAGCTGTGTTGGCTAAGGTTCTTTGAGAAACAGAAGGTGGGACTAAATGTACGAGAGATTTATGGATAAGGCTAAATGAGAATAAGCAGGTGTAGGCAGGTGATCAGGCTTCACTTTAAGTCTGACACCAGTGAAAGGAGAGAGAGAAGGATGGAGGAATAGGAGTAGCCTCAGATTACAGTGTAGATTCAAGAAAGTTTTGGCCAAGCCAATGGGTAGGGGAGAATTCTCAAGTCAGTTACACCTTAGAGGAGTTCTATGTCCCACAGGAATGGGTCAGTACTACTGTCTTTACCATGTGCACTCATTGCTTGGGAGGAACCCAGGGGAAGTGTCTCCTTGACCCAAATGTGGTGAAGCATCCGGAGGGGTGGCAGGTGGAACTGTCAGTTAATTATGCCTCCTGAAACAAGAGATGTTAGTGATACATTCTTTTGCCACTTCACAAATCTATTATAGCAATGTATTTTTTAAATGTATGCATGTATTATAAACACATAAAGATAATACAGATGTTGGATGTAGCTCAGAAATGCAAGATTATTTTAATATTCAAAATTGACTAACACATTTTAACAGATTAAAGGAGAAAACTATACAGTCAGCTTGATAACATAGAGGAAAAAACATTCTGTAAAATTCAACATCTAATCATTACAAAAAATTTTAGAAAAATGGGAATATAAAGACCTTTCTTAACTTGATGAAAGGATCTATAAGAAACAAAGAATAAACATAAAAATATAGTAAAATAGTATAACTAGTCCCTATAAGATCAAAATGAACAAGGATACCCACTATCCCTACTTCCATCCAATACTCTGCTATAGGAAAAAATAAAGGGTTAAAAGGCAGAGTAATGGAAGAGAGAAAACTTTCATGAATTGCAAATGATACTATTGCTTAGTTGTAAAATCCAAAACCATCTAATGACAAATTACACATAAAGAAAATCAAAGAGCCAAGAGAAGATAAGATACTCCTAGATAAGATAAGATGAGACAGATAAGAAGAATATCAAGATAGGAAAACACTGGGGATATAATAAAATGTGTTATTGTAAATTGGGACAGAAATAGACACCAAAGGAACATAATAAAGTACCCCAACATAAACCCATGAATATGAAAATGTTATTTATAACAGAGTGAGCATTGTTCTAACATGTATTAATTGAAAAATTATTTTGAGGTGGGCCTTTAAAAGGGAGATGCTGCTGTTGTATACCCAAAGCTTTTCCTAATGGCTTCCTGTAATATGGACACAATGTCCTCTGTCTGGACACTTTCTTCCCGAACTTGAATCCATGTGTGCTTCCTTGAGGAAAAGAGATGATGGCTGCATGGTTTTAAGGTCCCTTTACCACTTTTCAAAGATTTCTTTGACAAAACACGTATTTCATAAATGACTGCCCACTATCTATAAGCAAAATTAATTTTGTATAAATATATAGTCGAAAGTTAATTCTAGGAAGCCTGCATTACGTTTGACAATGCTAGAAGCTTTTCTGTTTCCATTCGTTGCCTATTTCACCCCACCATAAAAAATCCCATCATTCAATTCCAATTAAATATGGATAATAGAAACTACCATTGTATAACTGAACATATGTAGGGTTATGGTATAGTCGGATAATTCAGTGTTCACCTCCAGATAAATTCTTTTCCCCTCTGTGACTCACGGATCATAAATTGGTTTACTGCGAGAAAAAAAGAAATGCATAGATTGAAGCTGTCCCCAGGTGGTAGAGAGGATGAACCGCCTACGAAACAATGTAATCAGCTCCAGGCACAATACATTTCAAAATGTGTCTCCCTGCAGGGTTTGACAGATACAGGCAATTTTGGTTCCAATTGCCATGTGCTTCAGCAAATCATTCCACCTGTTCTGAGCAGTCACCTTTCAAGCCCATGAGTTACTGTTTGAGTCCTTTGGCTTCGAACTGACAGAGCAAAATGAAAACAGAATGTCATCTATGCAGTTCCAGTCTGTTCTACTCAAGAATTTGATATACTCAGACCTACGCCTGGCTTTCAGTACCATGGGGTAATGACCTTTCTTGGCTTGACCACAAAGTTCTCTTGACAACACACTGTGCTGATGAGATTTTATTGTTTCTTCTAAAGTCAACAACAAAAATGGGACTTTGTAATAGGAACGACTGTCTAAAGAAGGTTGATCAGAAAAACTACAAGGTGGACTATTCCAAAGCCAGCTCTATAGTCACATAATTTGGTACCTGGACCTTCTTTTTAATAGGTTTCTGCAAATAAAGATTGAGGTTATAAAATTTGAGCCTACCAGAATGACACAAAGTCAAATTTCAAATATAGATTTTTGAGTGTTCTAAAAATATGTTGTAAATGTGTTCCTGCCAACAATGGACTTCTGCCTTAAGGACAAAGCTGGAGAAGATGAAGTATAGCATAACCGGAGAGCATTTTGGGTCCCGGGTCATGCATACTAAGTGCAAAGCTATAACATGTTCCAGGGTGGTCAGGCTTTCTTGAATTTACTAATCAGAGTCAGCACTACTAGATCGCCCTTGGGAAATGGGAGTCCACGCTCTGGGGCCACGTGTAGCCTCTGGTCTGCCATCATGGCCACTCCATTTAAAGGCCCATTGTCCTAGTTTCAGGGTGGTCGATAGTTGATGGCTGGCTGATATTGACTGGCTGTGTCATTTTGTCCACTTGGTTGTTTGATCTCTCTTCTGTGGTGGGATGTTCTCTAGCACTCAACCACTGTAGAACAGTAGTAGTAGTAATAATAATAATAATAATAATAATAATAACCTAATTTGGAAATAGATGAGGATCTGAGAAACACTGAACTTGCTCAATTTCCAAACTTGAACATAATGATTCTCACCATCAATCTACGTAATTGCTAAATGATAAATCAGGCCTTGTGAATAATCCTAAAGCACTTCTGAATTTTCCAACTAACAACTGATCACATCTTCTTTTGCAAAGTGAAGTAAAACTGTTTGCTAATCAGGCCTCAGAAGGGCTTACATGTTCCGCACAGAATACCAGAAATTTAAAGAACCATTAAGTCATTACCTAGTGCCAAATTGAATGCTACAGTGTATTTTTCTGGTATTTTAACCTGTCTAGCATCTAATGACTCAGAAAGTGCTTCTCTTATTCAATCTCTCTCAGGATTTTTTCCTCGCTGAGAAGCTACTAATAACCTCCCTTGTCAGGGAAGTGAGTCTCTTCAGATATCTGTCAAATTATTTTATATGGTTAATCTAAAGCAAAGTTTGTTTTTTTTTTTTTTAAGTAGCAGAATCATTCTGGAAAGCAAACAAGAAAAAGCACTCAGCTGGGAAGAGTCTAATTGTTCCTAACACATCCACTGCTGGCAGATGCATGAAAAAAACCACACAAATCAAACACCAGCATCTAACATCAAATGCGCGTCAGCTTAAATTCTGGTCTTCGGTTAACCTGATCAATTATTCAACCTTCTTACACATTTAATAAAGCTCTGAAACAGGGCCCAGAAAAAATCTGCATATAAAATATTATCAGAGAAAGAAAGAAAGCCTTGGTAGAAAGCTACAGTCTTACCCAGGCTAACTCTGATAATACACCAAGTGAGCTGCCTGGCTGATTTCTCACTCACTTTCTTCAAAGGGTAATTCTTTTGGGGTTGGCATTTAGCATGGTGGTTATGGATTAATTCCTGGGGCGTGGGTTCTGCTTGATTTTACCAGCCAGAGGGCTTGACAAAATCTGGCTTTCGTGTCCTCAAATGTCTTTTTCCAACATCTGCACAGAAATATCTTCATAGGAGAAAATCATCGTTCCCATAAACAATGGGAGTATAGGGGTAGGGGGTTGGGAGAAAAAGGGAGGGAGAGAAAGAGAGGGAGAGAGAGACACACAGAGACAAAGACAAGAGACAGGGAGGGAGGGAGAGAGAATATTACTTCCCTGGGGTCACTAACACCCTTGAAGATCTTTGCCTCAGAAGATTGTTCCAACCAAGTAGAACTGCAGGGAAAAAAACATTGCTCATTCTTCATCACACGCAATTGATCTTACAACGGAAGAGAGTGGGAGGGCAAACAATTGAGAGGCCATTGTGGTGTCCAAAGAAATACTGACATCTACTGGTGGGTCCAGAAGTCACAGGACTTTTCTAAGGGCCACACTGAGCTGCATGGAATTGGATTGGAAGGCTTAAAATCAATCCAATGAATACAATTCAGCATTCCTGAGGACCCACTCTAAATAAAAAACTAACTTATTAGTACCGTCAAGGCTATTTCTGAATTTTTCTATTATTGAAAGATAGATATATAGTCATCGACTAAATCCCTATACCTAAAATATTTTGCCAGAGAAAAAGTACAGTCCAGGGAAGAGTAAAATGAATGAAATTCCTTTCTAACTCGTTGTCATCCGAGGACATATCTCATCCAAAACAGTACTTCAAAAAGCAGCAAGAACAATGGAAAGGCATAATACTGCTTCGTCAGAAGATAGACCTGTGTCCAAATCCAGAAACCTCCATTTATTGGCTTGGTACTTTCTACCAAGTTACTTAATCTCTCTGAATCGCAGTCTTCTCAGATGCAAAAGAAGACTGAGGAAGCCTGCCCTGAATGACTCTACCAGTAATTGGAGACGATTAACACAAAATGCCTTGTTCACGTTAAATACTCTGTAATGGGGTCGCTATTACATTTAAGGGATAGAAACATTCTGGGACCATTTGCTTCTTGGCTGACCAAGCTGTGATTTGGGAGAGTGCTTCTAAAACTTTAATTTGCACAGGAATCACCAGGGAATCTCGTTAAAACGAAGATTCTGATTCTGCAAGTCAGGCTGAAGATACAGCCTTGCTAGAAAGCTCCCAGGTGATGCTCATACCGCTGGTCCAGGGCAACGTAGAGAAGCGAGGATCTACGAGGTCCAACGCCCTCTAGTGGTTAGGAGCGTCGAGATGGTTTCTATCAATTGTCTGCCTCCGTGAGGGAATTTTTCAAATGAGGTTAAATAACTCTGAAAACTTCAATCATTTCAATGTATGGATAAAGAGTACCTAAGAAAGCTGCCAGGGAAGATGAATTTGCCTGATGTAGAAAAACTGAAAACTTACTTCTCATCCGTTTCAAATGTGTGGATTCTACTTATCATGAGAGAGGCCAGATGTTTCGATTCTGAACCAAAACTGCCCCTATAAGAGGGGGTCGGTGAATTAAAAGCCCAGCAGTTAATTTGCTCTGTTTCCACTTTAGACTTTCTGTAGGATCTGGCAATGGCGAACCATTAAGATCATGGGGTTTGGGTCACAGGCAAGCTTGCAGCCTGGCTTTGCAACTCACCATCTGCATGATCACAGGCAACTTCCTTAACTTTTCCAGGCGTCCGATTTCTCAGAGTATATTGCAAACGTTCAATGAGATCAATTGAGCACAAATACTGCTCAATAAATGACAGTATTATCATTGTTTTTAGACATAATAGCACAGCTGTTATTTCCCTTATTTTATTTATTTAACTTATTTTTGAGACATGGTTTCTCTGTGTTGCTCAGGCTGGTCCCAAACTCCTGGGCTCAAGTGATCCTCCCACCTCAGCCTCCCAAGTAGCTGGGATTATAGGCGCACACCATTCCTTATGTTTTTTTTTTAAAAATATAGCACTATAGCTTTGGGGAAGAGTGTGGTTAGATCAAGCAGAGAGACATTACGGAATAGGGTTTTAAAGGAAGCAAGATACAGGTTTAAATCCTAGTATATCACCAGGATGGTAGATGACATTGGGCACAGTTATAAAATATCTCTGCATTTCAGGGACCATCTGCACAATAGGGAAATTATAACTTACTTGGATGAT
This sequence comes from Propithecus perrieri, assembly GCA_963574695.1. Taxonomy (NCBI): domain Eukaryota; kingdom Metazoa; phylum Chordata; class Mammalia; order Primates; family Indriidae; genus Propithecus; species Propithecus perrieri. The sequence continues at coordinate 26,406 of CAUYRB010049173.1, forward strand.
GCGAGGATTAGAAAAATGAGTAGAGCTCCTGATATATATCAGCCTTCAAAATTCGTTGCTATTAATATCAATGGCATGTTAATATTTACAATGTTTTCTGACTCAGTAGACCTGGGTCCTGGATCTCCTTAGACTCTCTGACTTCTCCAACTAGTTACTTGCTTTTTCAGTAAATCAATGAATATCTTTAATGGGGCAAACTACAAAGTGGTGTGAGAATTGTAGCCTCATCTATTGATCACAAGGGGACTGTGTGAATCAGGTTTTTAAAAGTCATGTTTTAATTATTATAAACAGTTAAATGGTATTTTAAAATATTTTTATACATGTGTAGTTTTTAAGGCATACACGTTTTCCTTACGTATTTCCATAATTATTTTGTAAAGCAGTGGCATGAGGTGGGAAGGATGAGTATATTTGCATCTTTTACAGGCAAAGAAACAGAAGTTCAGAGAGATTAGGCAACTTGTTAAAGACCATGGAGTTGACAAATAATAAACTGCAGTCTTCTCTCTCCTGCAGAAGTTATGATAGAACTTCGTGGAGCAGAAAGTACTATTTAAGTGAGCTAGTGAAAATGCTCCATGTTTTTACCACTGAAATTGCAACCTAATATTAAATGATTGAGACTTGATCAGCATGATGGATTGAAAAAGTCACTGATTATAGGCTCAAAAGACAGGAGTTCAAGTCCTGGCATGGTTACTGGTGATCTTGGGCAAACTATAGTCTCTTGGAACTTCACTTTATCTGTAGAAGAAGGACTTTGAACTTGATCATAGCCAAGATTCTTCTTTTCTTTTAAACTGGTCATAAGGATGGTGGTCATTGGCAGAGGAAGAGAGATAAGATGACATGTAAGAATATATTATATTCTCTATTTTAGATAAGCTTGTCCTTGAACATTGGGGACATAGGCCATCCAAGGCATTGTCCGACATCCAAATGACTCTTCTGTCGGCACCCTTTTGTCCGTTTCAGGAAATCTGCCAGAGTGTGGAAGTGTTTCTACTGAAGTCTAAGTAACTAGATCTTTCCTCTCTTGATCACAAAGCAGTCAGGGAATGGGGACTCTTTCTGTGGACTTCAAATCTTCAGTGAGTGTCAGGAAAGTAGAGGGATGGTCTGAGGTTCATGTTCATGGCCATGTCACAGATGATTCATGGACTAGATCCAATGTGACCTGCTTTCCAGCTTCCCCATGCTTCTCGGCTGTTTTCCAAGCCTGATCCTCCAACTCTGACATCATTCCCATAAATCCCCTGTATGTTTAAGATAGCCAGAGTCGGATTCTGTGGCTTGCCACGAGGACCTTGACTAACCAAGCCAGAGATTAACGGCCCCTTTGCATTTTCTTCTTCACTAAAGTTACTACCAACCTTCTTGTGATGGGCTGAGTGAATACAATTCAAACCATAGCTGGTAATTATGCAAGAAATATGAGGCACTGAGAAAAGCAAGGTAAGGAAGTAAAAAGTAGTTATCCTTCTTTCAAAAATTTTAATTTGATGATCACTTCATTCTCCGTGAATCAAGCAGTAATCTCCCTTTCTCAAAAGGAACCACCACGCTAATAAATGAAAGCCTGTTTTGATAAACTATATTTATGTATGAGTCTGGCACCTTGCAGTGCTGTGAGCATAGCTGAAAACCGCTGTGTGCTTTGTAAATTTCGAACTGCATTTCCTAAATGTCAAGTGTTTATTACCTGGAAAAAAGAAAGGAAAAACAACTCTACATTTTAAAAATGTTCTGCAGCTTCCTTGATGAGACATTTTAAGGACCATTAGTTGTCTAAAGAGAGATTGTATTTTAGAGAGGGGAAGACTATGAAAGAGTATTCTCCAGTTTAAGGTTATATCCTTTACCTGGCGATACAGTCGAGCTGTAAACTCAAGCAGGCATTGGGCACTCTGGTTATTCTAAGTCATTTTTTTTTGCTCTCCCCTTTAAGTTTCCTTCTTCACTTTAAAAACGAAGATATATAAAAGCACCCAGCACAGAGCCAGCCTCAAACAAGGGCTTAATATATGTTTGTTCTCTTCCCCTTTTCTTTTCCTCAATAAGAAAGAAAATTTTATGACTATAATTTGAGGGTTAACAATAGTCCATCTCTGGATTTCATGCACTTGATGTATCTTATGTGGTTCCTGGAAATGCATTTTGTTGGAAGGTAATGATGATCTTGAAAAAGAAAATTCTGCTCAAGATTTTCAGAAAAAATAATAAGATAGTTTACACCCCCCCCACACACACACATATACGCTAGTTTTCTATCTGGTAAACTAGCAAACTGCTTCTCATCTGATTTCTTTTCTATCCTTTCTGCTTTAAATTAGAACTCTAGAGAATACAAACATCTAATTGCCTAGAGGTCAGCTTCAGAGCTTTCAAGCCTCAAACAAGTTCAGTTGGCTTTTGCATGATGGTTTATGATACGGATGATTTAAGGAACTCTTTTCCCAACTGTCTCCTTCATTTTTCACTTTTGTTTTGCCCTACAGAATCTGGGGAATAGCCAGGCTCAGAGCTGATATTTCCTAGAAATTAATGTCAAGACATTAATTCTGTAAGATGTGCTTTTGCAAGTTAATACCAAGGAGAGTCATCTCTCACGGATGCATGTTTTGCAGTAAGAACACTCATGGATAAGTAAACAAAACATTGTTTTAGAAGAAGAAACCAGTCTGAACTGGCTTCTATTGATCTCACTTATGAAGACTGCAGAGTTGATTCCACAGTGGTTATCTCTCACTATCTTAATCTCTAATCCACAAGGAGCTAGAATGTCTTAGACTAATCACCATTCAATCAGCCAATATTTATTATACAACCTATATATGAAGAACAACAGAGTAGACCTGGGCAGTGTACAATGGCAATACATTTTTCCAAAAATGCAGAGTTCAACATAGGCAAAGTGTGCATGTCTCACAACAATCTAGGTATCAGGTACTCCTTAAGAAAAGAGGTGTTTCAGTGCCAGGAGACAAGAGAGTCCCTTTTATGGTATAATCAAACCCAAAAGGGTACAGCATGAGAACCAGTGGTGGGCATCCATCAGCATGCCCAGAGAGGAAATGATCTCCCTGCATTGGGAGAAATACAGACTCTCAGAGCAGGAGAATGGAAATTAGACACCTGGTGCAGGACCTTGATCTCCAGTGGGATAGAATGGTGCTAGAGACTTATTTAGCTTTAGCACCAAGATTGCTGATGTAGTTGTTTAAAACTCAGCAAATTGTACCATTATCCTTGTACATTAAACTAATCTCTCAAGTGGCTCATTGGGTCTCCTCAGTGTAGCTTTTCTGTAGTTTAAAGAATTTAGGATCTTCTGTAGAATCTCTAGTATGAAGAGTTCTCGTCCCTGGAGTACACCGAAAGATGAAATAGAGTAGTTTTGTGTGATACACCAGTCTTGGTTAGGATTAGAGTTAGGATTAGATATAATGGTTCTAAACAGTTGAAGCTTTTTGGTCCAACATCTATGATGATTACTGTAGATTATCATTGCTGGTATTTTATAGTGGACATTTTAAAAACTTAATACGTGGAATGAGACAGCTCTACAAGCTGTAAAGCCAGAAATCCAAGGCTGGTCTTGGTTCTGCCATTCACCAGCTGTGGGTCTACATGGAGCCATTGAATCTCACCAAGCTGTGGCTTTCTCTTCTGGAAAATGAAGAAGACCACCCCGTTGGGCAATATGGGGCCATGCTGTATGTAAAATCACTGTGCAAATTATAAAGATCCACCTATCTATAAATGTTATTATTATCGATGACAAATAAATTGGAAAGATATATAATCCATGGAAGAGCAAAAACTCACAGATGGAAATTAATGAGTAATAGATGTTTAAATAATTAAACAAGGTGAGATTTGCCAGCACAGGCAAACTTTTATGTCCTTTTCAATTTCCATGTGGTTATGGTATATAAAACATCCCGGAAATGAGATAAAATCCATTTAGCCAGGTGATGTGCAGGGAAGGCACTGATTTTCCTTCAAATGCACAGGACAGAGTCAACTAGCTTCATTTCCAATCAGAACATGGCTGCTTTATTCTCTGGATAATCAGGAAGAATTTTATAGCCAAACATTACTAATATAAAAAAACGAAACAAGCATGTTTTAACTATGGTGATGGAGAGCTTATAGCATGAGGGAAGAAAGATCAATAGAATGAATCTTTCTTTCTTCAAGAATAAAAGAGTTTCATTTTAACTTGAGCAATAAAACTATGTTACCATGATGTAATCTATAGTTAGCAATCGAGAACTCCATAAAAGTAGTTGATATTTTGAGAGAGCCTTAAAGCAGACTGCACAACAAACCACATTGCCAGAAGATTAAATCCAAATTATAGCATTATTCAGAAAGAAAGTGGCTCAGTCAAAATAGCTATTTCTTGCCTCTCCTCCAAGCCCTCTAATTGCTTTCTTAACCTGGAGCTCCATTTCAATTTATAGTGATTTTTTAAAAAATTTAAAGTTCACATGAAATAACTTCAAAGTCGGAATGAAACGAACTTTACGAATCCTTCTAACTCTTCATTTTTCAAATAGAAAAAAGTCTGGCAACTTGAGAGGACCCAAGTTCCTGCTTTATTTTAATACCTCAGAAAAGAACTGGGGTGGAGAAAAATCAAACAGAAAAACTCAAAGTAAAATCACAATGTAATCTTCTTTTATTTAGAAATATAAATATTTCACAACCCTTTTTTATTAAAGGAAATGAGACTTATTATTACTCTGTTCTTTAAAATTCATCCTGTGGTCTCCAATCTAATATCAAAATGATAGTCCTTCCATGCCAAGGTCTGGACTTAAAAGTAAATAAATAACCAGTTTTGGTTATTTTCTAATCTGAAGTCTTAGACACTCATTGGGCTAAGAAGAAGACACTATCACCCCATACTAATCTTTATCCTTTTATTGATTCTTGCTCTTTTCCAGCTATCTCAAACTGTAAATTTAAAAATCCCATGTTAATGGATGTCTCAAATTTGGATGTAAACTAACACTACGTAGAACCGTAAAAGACTCTTGCCCCTGCCTACTTAGCCGTGGTGCACATCCTTCCTCCTACAGAACCCTAAAATATCTATTACTTGTAGTAGATCAAAGTTACGAAGCCCACTTTTGCTCTTGCACTTACTTCAAATCTTCTTGAACGAACTTTAAAAATGTGAAAGGTTATACCATTTCTCTCTTACCAAACAGTCGGGATTGCAATGCTACTGAAACACTAACCTCATTATAGATTCCACTTTTATCTATTTCTTGCTAAAGAGAGAAAATAGGTCATAGTGAAGGTTTTTTGGAAGCCTGAGGAAATTATTTTTTAGACCCACCTCAAACTTACATACATGACCTCTTTTTACACCAAATCCTTGCAGTGCAAATTAAGGTGTATGTTCTAGTTGTTGTTCCTTGTTTTTCCCTAAATAAAGAGTTGCTCCCCAAACCTCATGGGCTCCCCTGTGAAAATAAACACTGAAAGGATACCTTTGAATTGATAAAGTAAAATGAATAAACATTGGAGGAGATACAATAAAGTAAGGGAAGTAAAGGAAGGCTTCATTGAGAAAAGTCTACTTTTCCATTCTTGTTTGATTAGCATCTAAATTTCTTTTTTTTCCGAGACGAGATTTCACTGTGTTGCTTGGGTTGGAGTGCAGTGGCATAATCATACCTTGCTGCAGCCTCGAACTGGACTCAAGTGGTCCTCCTGTCTCAGCCTCCCAAGTAACTGGGACTACAGGCATGTGTCACCACGCCCAACTAATTTTTTTATTTTTTGAAGAGATGGGGTCTCACTATGTTGCCCAGTCTGGTCTTGAACTCCTGGCCTCAAGTGATCCTCCTGCCTTGGCCTCCCAAAGTCCTAGGATTATAGGCGTGAGCCACCACACCTGGTCAGCATCTAAAATTTGATATTCATATTAATATCCTGTAAACAGTTCTCTGTGGTTGCAGAAAGACATTCAAAAGTCAGAATATTTGACTCAAAGAGTTAAAGCTACAGCAACACGATCACAAGAAAAAATCCGTAAGAATAAAATTTTAAGAATACTTAGTCCCTGCTGTGTGCTAGGTCGTATTTTAAGTGCTAGGGATACACAGTGAACAAGACAAAAACCCTGCTCTCCAAGAGCTTAGATGGTAAGACGCAGTCACTTAAACATGCTAAAATTAACTAAAAAATATGGAAATAGACACGAAAAAATATTCCAGTTCTCGCAGAAGAAGCACTAGCCTCCCCACTTCCACCCTCTTCCAGGAATAAAATCCCTGGTCTATATTAAACATCTGACTGGCATTCCTCGCCCTGGTTAAATGACCATTTGTGAAGCACCTGTGATTAATTGCAATCAATTAATTCATTGAGTGCCATATCAAAGATGCTGTCAGGCACTAGAATATATGCCTTTAATGTAAGATGGGAGAAAGTCCTAACCTTTAAGATACTTGGAATTTATATATCTGAAAAAAAAAGGCTAAAGTAATCAAGACAGACTCAAGTGTCTCTCTAAGTCATGTAGAGCAGAGGGCCTGCTTTGAATATCAATGACATCCTTTGCCGTAAACCTTCTCTTCGTCCTGGTCCCACTGACAGTCAATAGGCCAGTGGTTCATAAAATTAGTATCTTCAAAATTTCTCTCCCTGGACTCCATCTCTGCTTTCAAAACCTTCCCATTTCAGCCTTGGGAAAACTTCACACAATGTTCTTCTATTTTTCAGGCATTTATTATGCTGTTGTTTTTTTTTTTTTTACTTCCACCTCCCAAATTGGGGACAGTCTGATTTAAGTCAACCCTCTAACAGAGTGTTGGCTCGACCAGACATTGCATTTTCTCTAAACCTCTGATCCTATGTCCCCCACCCCTACCCCCATCTCCCCAGCACACTCACCACCCCAAACTCCCATCAGAGAGGGTAGAACATTTTCAGGATACAGCACACTCCTGAAATGACATTAGGCTCATCTAAAGGAAGACTTGGTGTTGAACTTTTGATGGATCACAAGTTTTGATGGAGGGCAAACAGGCGATCTCAGAATGTCCCCTGCGTCAGATCTGAAGGGTGCAAGGCGGGGCTGGTAAGAGGCTTAGCCCAGGTTGTGCTGCCGAAGGAGAAAGGTCCTTGGAGTCTCTTCTTCACTGACATCTTTTACACACATGCAGGTGCACACACATTTCCCCAAAGCCTTACCACAGGCTTCTCTAGGGAAGCAGTTTTCAACTTTGCTTTACCAGCAGGTATTCATGATATTTGTAAGCTGTGTTTATCATGGGACTCACCCTCGGGGCTACCCAGGAAACATGAAATCCTGCCTGGGAGCTGCAACCATCTCTTTCTTTTCCAGAGAGCGCACCAGAGCTGTTCATGGGCATGACTTGAATCCACTCTGTTTTATTTTCTAAGAAGTAAATCATTTGTCAACCTGGGCAATTGAACTGTTATTAGTTACCACTTACTCATAAGGTACCTCACACGGCTAATCTCACTATTTCTACGTAGAACTACTATGAGAGACCTTCTTCTAACCAAGAGGTCAGCAAACTTCTTCTGTAAAGGGTCAGATGATAAATATTTTCAACTTTGTGGGCCACATGATCTTTGTCACGACTGTTGAACTCTGCCACCATAGCACAAAAGCAGCTATAGATGATGATGCCTGAACCAATGAGAGTAGCTATGTTCCAATAAGACTTTATTTGCCACAATGAGCTGGCTGGATTGGGCCCATGGGCTGAAGTTTGTTGACCCTGCTCTAACCATCTCTTGTGACTTCTTGGATTCAGACAGGACCCTTCCCCAGCTAACCTCCAGTGGGTTTGTCTCCTACACACTGAACCATCCTCTCCTCTCCAAATAAACACCTACATAGCCTATGCTTCCCTGCACATTTAATGTTATTTCACTTGCATTTCTTAAACTGCTGTTTTCCTTCAGCTTGAACATATTCCTAGGCCTTTTATCTTATTTCTGCCCACCAGTGATACATACTTTGAAAAGGGATGTGTGTTTGAGAGTGCATTTCCTTTGCTAAAAAGAGCACAGATGCATGTATACATTTCCCAGTCAGAAATAATTACTGCCAAATAGAGCAAGGCTTCTAATTAACAAGCAAATTCCAAATTCTAAATGGTGCACCAGACTACTTAATTAGATCTGCTGCTATTCAAGTCCCCTCCTGGAAGTCTCAGGCATGGCTTTATTTCCACTCGGTCTGTTATTTTCTCTAGCCTAATGTCGGTTATAGTCTAGGTCATGTTAATTATTGCCATTAAATTGTTTGTTTACCTTAGGTGGAGGCCCTCTGAGCCTACACAGTTCAGGGAATGTCAAAATCTCTCTGACCCTAATTCTAGTAGTTTTACCTCCCAGATAACAAAAGCAATACCTGACAGTGGCTTTGTTTATTTTTTCTGATCTAGGTTGTTTTCTTTCTCTCTCTTTTTCTTTTTCCTGCAACCTCTACATTTATAATATAAAAGAACATTAAAATTCAAATAGATGACACAAAAATTGATAAGTAGCCCAGTTTCGCTAGAGAAACGAAGCCTACGGTGAAGGTCAAGGTATCGTGCTAGGAAATGGCAGGAGAAAAGGTTGAAAAAGTAAGTGATGGGGACATTAGCAAGAGGACATCAGAGTGCTTTCCCACTGTCCTCCTCTCTTGACTCCAATCGCCAGCTGTTTCTCCACAGCCCGGTACCTGCTAGCCGTCAGCAGACCTGGAGGATGTAAACAAAGCCTCTGACCATGCTACCCGGGAGAAGCTTAGGCAGGATTTTTTCCCTCTTGATACAGGTCAATTGTATTAGTCTCCTATCGCTGCTGTTGCAAACGGCCATACATTCAGTGGCTTAAAACCCCTTGACTTTATCTGACAGTTCTGGAGATCAGAAGTCCAAAATGGGTCTCCCTGGACTAAAATCAAAGTGTTGGCAGGGCTGAGTTCTTTCAGGAGGCTTTAGGGCAAAGTCCATTTACTTGGTTTGTGGTCCCTACCTCCACCTCCAAAGCCAACAGAGCAGCATCTTCAAATCTCTATGAAACTCTGACTCTCAGGCCCCCACCATACACTTGTAAAGACCCTTGTGATTACATTGAGCCCACCCGGATAACCCAGGGTAATCTTTCCACCTCAAGGTCATCTGATTACTAGTCTTAACTCCAACCACAATCTTAATTCCCCTTGTAACATAACATATTCAAGGGTTCTTGGGATTAGGACATCTTTGGGTGGCCATTATTCTGCCTACCACATCAACTAAGTCTAGGAGTCAACAATCAAGAGTTCTGGGGCATCTCTATGCATATCTTGTCAAAATTACTAAATTCTAAACTTAAAAATAAATTTTTATCGCATTCTAGAGGGAAAATTTAGTAATTCACACACACCATGCACACATTAGATTGGCATTAAATTTATCTATTGAATGAATATGGAAGAGCATGGGCGCCTGCCAACGAAAATCCAAGCCATGTGTTTCCATCTAAGATATCATTCACCCATCGAGGAAAACAACGTTATTCATAAATATGCAAAGATTCCAAAAATACATAATTCATGAACCATATTCAAGGAAAATATTCAAGAAAAAAACTTTTAGCCAAACAATAAAATATTCTGAACAGAGATTAAAAGATAAAGATGAAAAGCACAAAAAATAGTGGTTAATAATGAATGTTGAAATTTACATATTGTTAAATCTAAATGAAGAATGGTAGGATCTGAAGATTAGAAATTAGATTTAAGGTGTTGACTGATCTTAGTTATAGAAATATACTTGACAATTGTATCTGATGATAAGTCTTGAGAGGAAACAAATCTTGGTTCAGTAAGGCCTCAAGAGCTGTGTTGATATTGCCCTTCTTAGCAAGACAAAGAGAAAGATAAAGATATTCACATCCTGGTGACCACTGGAGCACTCTAACCAAGCAAACAAACAGTGCTGGAAACTCACTAGAAGGGATCATGGTCTTTCATTAAACCATACCCTAGCTCAGTTAGAGATGCTGTCCTTAATTACTGATAGTTATAAGAAAAAAACAAGAATTCCTGAGACATACAAGTATTTGACAACCAGCCTTGTAAATATAATGGTCTCACCACAAAGCTTGAAAACGTTTGTTATGGGAAATTGATTTTCTTCACTTTAGCTGTAAATTAACTCATCGGCCTTGTGATAAATAACCTACGATTCAGAATGTGAACTTTCTGGCCTTGTGATAATGAATCCACCACACTGTGCCTGCTCTTCTGTTTTTCAGAGAGCTGCTTTCATTTTTTTTTTTTTTTTACCAGTTCTTTTCCCAACAGGTATAGAAGTGATTCAAGCTGCCTCTGACAGATCCGATCCATGTACGGAATGAAGCATCTTTCTTCCACACACTGTGAGTGAAATGCTAATAATAGTCTTGTACTAAAAGTTATAAATTTAACAATACCTAGGACTTGAGGAAATGGGAGGGAGTTAAATAAAATTAAAAGTACTCTAAATTTATCTTCTTTCTGGTATATGAGAGAAAGCAGTAGGAAAACAGAGTATCTGAAATTGATAGGAATTATATCTTGTTTGCATATAATAGTAAAGAAATGGCATTTGATTATGAAGGTACTTGTTTACAAAGAAAAAAATACTAACATATTTTCAAAAGTTGAAATTTTAAGAGGCCACATTCTCTGATCATAATCCAATAAAATTAGACTAAAAATAAAAACATGCCTCCATTACTCAGAAAATAAGAAATCTACTTCTAAATAAATCTTGGATAGAAGAGAAAAATCAAAAGGAAACCATAAACTATAGAGAAAGCAATGAAGTGAAGACCACCGAATTCTATTATAAAACCTCTGAGACATAGTGAAAACTGTACTCAGTGGAAGATTATAACATTGAAAGCTTCTTGGGGTCCCCAAGACCACACTCAAGCTTGACAGTTCACTAGAAGGACTCATAGGACTCAGAAAAGCTATTGTATTCACAATGATAGTTATTGTAGGGAAGGGACAAGTATTAAGATCAGCAAAGGGAACAGGCACATGGGTGACGTCCAGGAGAAACCAGGTGCAAAGTTTCAGGTGTCCTTGCCTAGTGGAGCCACACAGATGTATTTAATTCTCCTAGCAATAATGTTGACAACACGTGCAAAATATTGCCAACCAGGAAAGCTCACCTGAGCCTCAGTGTCCAGAGTTTTTACTGGGAGTCAGTAATATAGACATACAGTGCCTACATAACTGATCTCAGCTACTTAGAGCAAAAATAGGCGTTCATCATAAATTATGTTATTAGCATAAACTATCTGATTAAACTAGTACCACGTAGCCCAAGGCCTTATACATGCAAAAATGCTCTGATCAGGCAGAATATTCCAGTAGCTCAGAGTTCATTTCCTAGGAGCCTGTTAACGGCCAGTCCTGAAGACAGGTCTTTCTTGGGAATGTGCAGGGTTTAGCAGCTAGATCTGCAGAGTTAGCACTTTCCTGCACAAATGCCTTCATGATTATAGAAGAAATAATAAATTAAAGAAATTCAATGCTTGTTTTAAGAAATTAGAAATAAAATCAAAAACAAAAATAGCAGAAAGGGAAACTAAGAAAAAAAAAAGAAATGCGGAGTCTACTGATCGGTTAACTATATCCCAAAGCCAGTTCTTCCAAAAGACCAATAAAATAGATCAATTCTCATAAGCTTAACCAAGAAAGAAAGAGAACAAAAATACACAAGATTAGGAATGAGAAGGAAAACATGACCACAGATAAGGAAGACAGTAAAATAATTTTAAGAAAATCCTAGACATAATTCATAGAAATGAAGTTCAACACCTTGAGGCAATGTGTATTTTTTGAGCAACATATAAATTTCCACAATTGATCCCAGAAGAAGTAAAAGCCATGAATAAACAAATTACCATAGACGGGATTGGAAAGATGATGGAAGATCTATTTAAAAAGACAGCAGTACAAGATATTGTCACAGCTGAAGTAAAGCCCTGTGGCAAAGAAATACAGGTGTTGGTAGCTTAAATCCACCTGGCATTCACAGAAAAGGAAGAGTGATGGAAAATGGCAGAAGAGTAATAGTATCTGCCACAACTACTAGCACAAAAATACGTTCAACTGCCCTCGTAAACAGGAAAATCTAAATGAAAATAACAGACACCATTGTACCCCATAATACTGGCAATTATAAAAAGGAGTAACAGACACCTATTCTGGAAGCCCACAGGGAAAAGGATTTTCTTATATGTAGTGATAGAAATATGAATTGTCGCAACCTTTTGAAAAGCAATCTAGTAACAGTCATTAAAATTCATATTAGATATATTCTCTGTTATATACTCTGTGTGTGTGTGTGTGTGTGTGTGTGTGTGTGTGTGTGTGTTATATGTATAAAATTTGTTTTAGCATTCCCAGTCCTAGGGATCCATCTCACGGAAACAAAATAAAAGCAACAGTCTATAGGAATATATGTTCGGGAAGGTTTTAAAGCAATATTGTAGAGTTGTTTTTTTTTTTTTTTAAGTAAATGCCTATCAACAGAAAAATGGGTAAAGAAATTATCCCTTAACTCAGTCAAATTGACTCCTAAAATTAACCATCACAGTGTTATGATTAAAATAAAACAAAACTTTTGTGAAATAAAACAAAAACTTTTATGAAATAAAAACATAATTCTAACGGAGAATTTCTCGATGAAGAATAATTTTGATATTTATTAGGTGTAGCTGAATTTATTACTAGAACTCTGTGACCAAATAAGTTTGGGAAACACTGAAATACATCAAACTGAATGGCTTTCTTTGGAACTTTCAGAATCTTACAGGTGCCCTGTAAGCACCTCCCCACCCCAGTATAGGATATGATACAAAATGTTTCTAGATCTTATTGAACCACAGAATATCCCACCCCATGCTCGGGGAGTACTTTGAGATTCCTGTAGTCCCAGGATCTTCTGTAAGGAAGGGAAAGTCACTCAAATTTTTTAAGCATGCTAGTTTTTAGAACAATTAATGTAGCTGTGAGTTGCAAGACACTAATGGTTTTGCCTCTCAAAGACATAAATTCCCACCCGGCAGTTGAGTATTTCAAGGCTGAGATCATTAGTGGAACATTTTTTCCTTCACTTTTTCCCTCAGCTGCCCCTAGTGATTTATGCAACTTCACCACTTTGTAGTTTCCTCATCTATCGTACAGGCAGAGGAGCAGAGAAGAAATTTGTGCAAATTTTCTTCCCCCTGGTGGGAAGGAGACCTCAAAGGATCCTAACGGTGAATTTTGCTAGAGTTGATGTTGAAATAAACAGACCATCCCTATGGCGGTCTCAACGAATGATATTAACCTTCATTATTATAAACCATTTCACACTTATTTGTAAATGTGCCAAAGACTTTATTTTACTTTTATTCCCATGTATCTCATAGAGAAGCCCAGCTCGATGTTCCTTTATCTCTGTCTTCTTTCTTAAAGTCTACAAATGAATGAACTAATCCCTTTTCTGAACCTTCAAAGGACTTTAGCTTTAAGTATCAGTTCGGGTTGTCCAGGAAAGAGACGTCAAGATAGCATTGGACATGCAAGAGATTCACCTGGGGAATCCCACGTAGGCAGTCAAGGGAAGTGGGAGAGAGAGTAGTTCCGGGAAATCCTCTGGATCCTGAGAAAGAGGCATTGGGAAGGAGGGACTTCAGACTCCAGCGCAGGTCGGAGAAAGTCTGGCCAGGCTGATGGAGCGCCCTGGAGCAGAGGTTGTCAGAGCTCCGCGTTGAGCAGGGAAGGCTGGGCTCTGGGACCCATCCTCCTTGGCTGGGCCCGACGGCGTGGCCTGCGTGAAGTGTCTGCAGGGGTCTCAGGGGACGTGTGGCGCTAATTCCACTCCAGGGCCACCGCAGGTCCCCTCCAGGAGGAAGATCTGTGCGGCACACCAGGGCTGCCACACTCTGTCACATGCCGTGTCTCACTTCCAGGCTTTGCTGGGATTATTTATGACATAGCTTACTTCCCTAACTAGCTGGTGGGTTCTGGAGCATCGGATCCATAACCGATTTATTCTTGGAAATATGCAAAGCTGTGATTTACTTGGAAGAGACTCGTAACTTGATCAAAACCAGCAGTCAGAAATGGATTTCCACAGTAATCATAATTTCTCTAACGCATCATACGTGAAGTCGAGGGTTTCCTCGGCCACTGCGATTATTCCCTTGGTTGCCCTTAGCACCTTTCCGGTACAACAGTTCCCTGTCCTGACAGCCTTCTTCCGTTTGCACAAGAGTGAAAGTGTTCACCTGCTTCCTAAATACTCTTCCTTCCTAGACAGCGGCATGAGGTTAAGCAAGGCCCGTCATTTGCAGGAGTGAGTTCCTGCTGGGTACCACATTTCCCATCCACTCAGCCCAACACTCCATCTCACACTATGCATGAATGAAATAGCATTAATTTTATGCATTTATCCAAACTTTACCATGTATCTGTTAAGGGTTCAGGTTATACTACAGGTGACATGGACTACAGAAGGCACTTGCTAAGTAGTTCTAGTTTGAATAAACCAAATTCAACTTTTCCTTCTACTTACATGGTAGGCGTATAACACAAACATGCAAAAAAATAGACTGCTGCTACCCACCGCCGGACAAGTCTGAATGATCTCTCTTCTCAACAATTCCTTTTTGCAAAACTGGGTCAGCATTGTTTGGGGGTATAGTTCTTTTTTTTCTTTTTAAATCAACATATAAAAGTTGCTATTTTGAACTACTGATTAAGAGCTGCTGCCCTGAAGGGCTCATAAAAAAAATTAAAGGATTATTGTCTTCACTCTTTTTTTATAATCCGGTATCAATATTACTCACACTGGTCAAATGTTTATTTGTATTACTAATATTGCTGTTTTGCCAATAAATCACAGTTAGTTAAAAACACAGAAGGTGGTTTACATACAGTCAAACATACATAGAAAGAAAGAAGTATTTCCTTTGAACTATTGTATTTCAGAATGCCAGGAGCGCTGTAGGATTAATGTTTAGCCTGAGAAAGGAGGGAACGAGAATTAACATTTTACTGAGTGTTATTTTATTTAAAAAAGAAACACTATTCTTTCATTTGCTCCAGCCACTTGTGCCACATTTATGAGATTATGAATCAATAAATATTTTTGAGTTCCCACTCAATCATTTATAACACAGAAGACCCACTTCATAAAAGAAATCCCGGCTAGAATTTTTTAAATTGTCTACAATAAAGATCACGTGAGCTGACATTTATGAATACTAGAGGCTTTACAAGCTGAATCCTGAGCAAGTTGGAAAATCTCTTCTGCTGCACATTTGTTTGAGGATGAAAAATTGTCCTCACACCCAAGAGGTGAGAATTTCATTTCCCTATGAAAGAAAAAGAGGAACACTGACCCATGTGAAACCCTTGAAAATTAGAAGCTGAAAATAACTACAACCCCATGTCACTACTGAATAATCTGGAAAGCTTGGTTTAATTTTTAATGTGTACAGTGATTGCAATCTAATTTTTAAACTCTCCAGCGCTTATATCTTGCTAGTAGCATTCTGTGAGTTAACAAGGAAGAAGCATCTATTAGAGTAGACACATTGCCACGTGGCTGTCAGTATATGCATGCCACTGGACACCTTTGCGTCCCATGCAGTGCCAACTGCCTTCATTTGCATTAAACTGTAGAAAATAGAAGCTTAAATCAAATTTTGGCACCTGCGATTCTGCTAATCCTTCATTTCAGTAGAAGAACAAATCTGATTTAGCCACCGTGGAAGTTCTAAGGAGATAGTGGTGATTATGAAACTTCTGTCCCCTGACAGCTACGCTCAGCTAAAAAAAATAGTCCTTGAAGAAAATGTGATGGTGCCCCCTTCCTTCATCCCTCAAATATTAGGTTTGCACCTAGTGAATGAAGTCAAATAATATATTGCTGAAAATCTCTTGAAGGCAAGATTGAGCTGAAGACCTGCGTGGCCTTCACATCTGTGGTTTCACCTCTGCTTCTCGGGTCCGATTGAAATGAGTTTTGGAGATTGCAGTTCAGTCCCTAGAGGGCCCTACAGGATAGTAAATCCACATCCAAAAGCCGTTGTGTGTAGGAATTTGTGCTGATTTTATGACAGCCTGTTTCCATTTAGACAGGTTCAAGTACCACAGAGCGGAATCACTCCTCTCCTTGCAAGATTAAAAGCTTGGCCATTTTGGAACAGAATCTTCACCTGGCATTGCACTGCTTTTTGTTTTCCCAGAATTCATAGAATCTTTGTTTCCTGATGACAGCAAACATTTCCCCATTCCTTCACCTCCATTTCTCCTTGCAGAACAGAAGAGGTATCATAACTAGGAAACTAGCTGGTTCAAAACGGGTTCCTTTGTTTCGGTTATAAAAGAGAATTATTATACAAGCCTCCAATAACAAGTAGCAGCTTCAAGAACTCAGAAGTGTCATCTTCTGAGGAACAATACTGTCTACTCAATGGGTCTCTCCTTTCTGTATATCAATGAATGAAACATTTTTTCTTGCATTTAACTCCTGGGAAATCCATTGGATTTAGTGGGAAAATAAATTAATAGAAAGGCTTTTAAATCTTAACTAATTTCTTCCATGTGCATTAATGTTGGGGAAATCCTAAAGGAGACAGATTAATTGAAAATTTATTAAAATCTCTAAAGTAGTTGAGGATTATGACAATCACAGGTTATTTATATATTTAGGATTTGTACACAGTTCAATCCCAATAGTAAAAGTAGAAGATAGGGATTCAAAGAATTTCTGATGAATACTGCATCGTAAGCTGAGTAGCAAAGCTTAACAGCAAGGGTTCTGAAGTCACAAAAGTTGAATCCTGAGTTGAAATCCTGGTGGCTTCTCCTCTTTTTAGCAGCTCTGGCTAAATTATTAACCTTCTCGATGTCTCAGTTTTCTCATTTTTAGAATGGTGGGTGTAGAACGCCTCTTTGTGGTGTCTGCTTAGCCCAGATAGTGTCCTTTCTCTAAGTACAACCCCCTCCTCATATGTCCCTCCTTAGATTGCGGCGTTAGCAGCCAAGTGGGGTTTTCCGCCCAGCTTTATTGAGACAAATAAGTTTGTTGATTGACAAAAATTGCATGCATTTAGGTGCACAATGTGATGTTTTGTATATGTACACATCGTGAAATGATTACCACAATTAACGTATCTGTCACCTCACAGTTTCCATTTTCTGTGTATGTGTGTGCGTGAGTGCATGCGTGTGTGTGTGTGTGTGTGTGTATGTGGTGAGAACACTCAAGATCTACTCTTTTAGCACATTTCAAGTATACAATACATAATTATTGAGTAGACTCACCAAGCTGTACATTAAGTCTCCAGATCCTATTTATCTTCACTGTACCTGAAATTTTCTACCCTTTGATCAACATGTCCCCGTTTCCCCACCCCCACCCCAGATGACCACCATTTTACTCTCTGCTTCTATGAATTTGACTATAGATTCCACGTAGACTGGCACGGTGGCTCACGCCTGTAATCCTAGCACTCAGGGAGGCCAAGGTGGGAGGATCCCTTGAGGTCAGGAGTTTGAGACCAGCCTCAGCAAGAGCAAGATCCTGTCTCTACTAAAAATAGAAGGAAATTAACCAGG